>JAEUWQ010001018.1:0-106811 GCA_018524765.1 Podaxis sp. AQ799166 | reverse complement strand
GATGGCGCTCGCAGGTGCTGTGCAAGATATGAAGCCAAAATATTGAGAGTGTGAAAAGATATTTACAAAACACCGAAACCCCCGGGTGCACCGAAACGGTGGGGTAGTATAGTATCCATGAGAAGATGATACGGGCGTGAGAACCATCATGCCCCAAGCTTCTCCAAGTCACGCCAGGAAATGCGTAATTTGGTAACGTTGTAGCTTTATCCTGCCTTTGGGCTTGATGGTTTTCCTCAGCTTCTGCCACGGCGACTCTTCCAGAATATGTGGGCCATTTTTTCAACAGAAGTTTAACAAATGAGTCTATTTTCCACCCTTGCTAAACAACGAGATCCGAGGGCCTTCGTAGTCAGATAGTGACTCAAATTCCGGCGTAGCTTGTGAATGTTTCGAGCCGTGATTGGTATATAATAATCTTCTATCGTCCTTTCCTTCCCTTACCCTTCGTCAGCGCTCCCATGCCTCCGAGGAAAACTCATCCACATAACATGCTATACCTCTTCCACATGGGAAAGAGGAATATAGCGCAAAATTGTTATTTCGTCGCAGAATTTGGTGATGATTTACGTGGTGAACATGTTCCACGTGGCTACAGTGACCTTCCTTACACCCATTCAGCCAACTATACCGGCTACCAAGGACCAGTTTCTAATAAAAACTCAGCTATATGAATGCATGTGAACCCAGCTCTTATAGAAGGCAACAAACGGAATGGCGTGGGTGCATCAGAAGCTTATCTACAAGTATCCCTCATGGAACACTTTATCGCAGGTGCCTAGTATCCAGCCATTCCGTTCCGTCCCTCACATATCGTCATTCCACAATGCTGGAAAGGCCTAGGAACAGACACCATGACGGAGCAACTCGGCGTACTCAGGACCACAGGCGTGACAATGCCCTTCTTGCGAGGTTAGGCTACAAGAGCGAGTTCCGACGTGATTTCTCGGTATTTCGTTCCTTATATGTTTACGATTTTATCACTGACCGTGTAATCGTATGAAGCCCATACACACGATAGCATTTGCATTCTCGATTATGGGAGTATGCGCTTCTGTGTCTACAACATACTTTTTCCCTTTGGTCACCGGTGCGCCTCTCTTAAGAGTGATGCTTTAAACCGGGCATTTGCGAACATCTCCTGCATTCCAGCTGGTCATTTGGGCATGACATTTGGTTGGATCATCCCGTGTCTTTTCGTAATCTGCGTTGCACTCTCATTGGCTGAATTAACCTCCGCGATGCCGTACGCCCGTTTCTAACTCATAGCCAACTAGCAACTAAATGCCGATCTCATTTCATGGTGGCTTAGAACCAGCGCCGGCCTGTATTACTTCTCTGCCAAACTCGCACCTCCCAAATACGCACCTCTTATTAGCTGGATAACAGGTTGGGCAAACGTAACGGGGCAGATACTGCTCGTGTGCTCAATTGAATTCGTCAAGTACGACACCTTTTCGGCCTTACTCCGTCATTTCCTCTTGCATATCCTTAATAATGTCCTAACGTGTGTATGATCATAGTGCGCAGATGATAACGACAGGCATAGCTGTCGGTTCAGATGGAAATGTTAATCTCGGACCCGCACAAACATTCGGTATCCTCCTAGCCCTCCTTCTCTCCCATTCCATCGTGTGCCCGTCAAACTCGAAATTCTTAGCGAGGATCTCTCTATTCACTGGGCTTATTAACGGTTTGTCTTCCCCCTCTTCTTTAGAACGTTTGGTAACTGCTGCACTGTAGTTGCAACCACGATATCGACTGCTATCGCTCTAATAGCCGTACCAGGCTCCAACAGAACCCCAGCAAAAGACGCGTTCACGCTGCTGGAGAATCATACGGGCTGGGATAACAGTATGCTTTGTCCACTCCTCCCTATTTGATTGCCCTGACATCAATTTAAGATGGGTGGGCGTTCATTATGTCCTTCACGGCCGCAATGTGGGTCCTCGCAGGCTGTATGCCCCCTTTGCTTCCCTCGCACCTCACCCTTCTTATAAACTCTCATAGATGACGCAGCAGCCCACATCTCCGAAGAAGTTTCTTCTGCCTCGCGCGCTGCTCCTCTCGCAATGATCACTGGCGTGTTGGGTACTGAAATACTTGGCCTCTTCCTGCTCATTGGCGCCTCTTTTGCCACGTCCAATGTTACACGTATAGTGAACACCGACTTAGGTATGCCCATGGGCCAAGTTTATCTGGACACCTTTGGGAAGAAGGGGATGTTGGCTGTTTGGAGTTTATGTATCGCTGTCCAGGTGCGTTGAATTCCGTTCCTCAATCCATCACCAGCCTCACTTATGATTTTTTGTTCTATGTCATAGTGGGTGAATGGAGTGACACAAGGTGTTGACGCCTCCCGGGTCACGTTCGCTCTCGCGAGAGATGGCGGTCTCCCTGGTTCGCGGTGGTGGAAACAGATCCACCCGCGTACAAACACACCTGTATATGCTGTCTGGCTTGTCATGACTATCTCAGCCATCATTGGTGTCCTCGTCTGGAGTGATACAGCACTATCCTCTCTCGCTGGGTACGCGCTCACTCCTACCTTATTTCGGCTTGGACTCATCCTTCGGTTGATAAAGGGCAACAGTCGTAGGCTTATACACGTCCTATGCTATTCCGATTTTCCTACGTATCACTTACGGTCATAAGACGTTCAAGCCTGGTCCCTTTAACCTCGGGCGGTGGTCCCGACCTATCGGAACTGTTGCAGTCCTTTGGGCGCTCTTTGTCGGCGTGGTCCTCTTGTTCCCGTTAAACCCGCATATCAAGGGGTCAGACGACATGAGTGCGTGTCTTGCCAGAAAATTCATCGTAAAACGACCGGAATGCTAATGAGTTGAGACCAGATTACGCAGTCGTGATTGTTTTGGCTGTATTCATCCTCTCTTCCCTCTCCTGGATTCTCTCAGCACATAAATGGTTCCACGGCCCAGTGCCCAATATTTCCGCAGACGAAATGACTACAGCTACCACTGCACTGGAAAGTGAACGTGATGACGAAACGCTAGAGACGCCAAACGAGAAACGAAGTAACACTCCTGCGCACGAGAGCTTGCATAGTTCGTTCAACAGAGTCTCGGAGTCCAAGGAACAATAGGTTAGTTAGACACGCGTGTTAAACATCGAACAGTTATGTATGTCGAACGTATGTATTCGAAATTCACCAATTGTCATAATGCGCCGACCAAATAGGGAATATTTGCATCCAGAACCGAAAAGAGAAGATGAAGAGGGAATCATGTAAACAGAGAAAAAAAGTGAAATAAAAAACAGGCAGAAGGAATGACAAGATGTGACATAAAGAAGAAAAGTCAAACAAGGAACGGCAAGGCGTGCCGTTAGGAGGGAATTAGGGGAAGAGAGGGTAGCATCAGCGGGTAGGAACGATGAGCATACATGAAGAGAAGACCATAGAAGCAAAAGAGAAAAGAAAAGAAAAAAACAAAAAACAAAAGGAATAGGTATGAATAAATGGTTCACCCGACGTCTACATCCACGACAGCACCACCAAGCACATTCCGAATCTAAAACTCAACGAACCCACCAGCCTGTACGGCACCCTTCCCGATGCTCTGCGCAATCGCTCGTCTCTTATCTTCCCAAGCCTTGAGCGCCTTCAACAATTGCAAAACCTTATCCCTCTTTCCTTTCCTCACGTCATTAACACTCACACTTTCCGTCTTCAACGCATGTCCGGCGATATTTTAAGTCGAATTGAGTATGGCAAGGTCCGCATTTTCAACGCATGTCCGGCGATATTTTAAGTCGAATTGAGTATGGTAAGGTCCACATTCATGGCTCCGGTCTTTCATATTTGTGATTACACGAGAAGTACAATATTTTACTCGTATTCTTGCGCCGAGCTATATATTTATGGGGCTGCAATACGTTCCAGTGCTGTCGCAAGCAACAGGTAAATTCCAAGTAATTCACATGGTCCGCCATCCCCCCAGCGGCTCAACACACCTTGTAAACTCGCGAAAATATTCGACTTGGATCATTGACAGACCAGTCCGCTTGAAATTGAGGTTGTGCATTCACTCCTTGGTAAGGCAATGTACGTACGAAGATGGTATAAAGCGTGGAAACCATCATGCCCCAAGCCTTTTCCAAGTCACGGGTAACGTTGTAACTTTATCCTGCCATTGGGCTTCACGATTTTCCTTCTACCACGATGACTCTTCCAGGACATGTGGGGCATTTTTTTTTTCAATGTAAGTTTGACGATGAGTCTCTGAACTACTTTCCACCTTTGTTAAATAATGAGGTCCGAGGACCTTTGCAGTTAGGTAGTGGCTCAAATTTGGCGTAACTTGTGAATGTGCCGAGCCGTGATTGGCACATAATAATCTTCTGTCGTCCTTCCCCCTTCCCTTACCCTTCGCCGGCTCTTCTGCACCTCCGAGGAAAACTCATCTATATAGCATACCGTACCTCTTTGGGATGGGAAAGGGGGATATAGCGCAAATCGCTATTTCGTCGCAGAATTCGGTGGTGATCTATGTGGTGAACATGCTTCACGTGGCTACAGTGGCCTTCTTCCTTACACCCATTCAGCCAACTATACCGGCCACCAAGGACCAGTTTCTAATAAAAACTCAGCGATATGAATGCATGTGAACCCAGCTCTTACAGAAGGCAACAGATAGAACGCAGAATAGCGTGGGTGCATCAGAAGCTTATCTACAAGTATCCTTCATGGAACGCTTTATCGCAGGTGTCTAATATCCAGCCATTCCTTTCCATCCTTCACATTCCGTCACTCCATAATGCTGGAAAGTCCTAGAGACAGACAGGATAATGAGGCAAATCGGCGTTCTCAGGACCACAGACGCGACAATGCCCTTCTTGCGAGGTTGGGCTACAAGAGTGAGTTCCGACGTGATTTCTCGGTATTTCGTTCTTTATTTGTTTATGATTTTACCACTAACTGTGCGATCTTATGAAGCCCATACACACGGTGGGATTTGCATTCTCGATTATGGGAGTATGCGCTTCTGTGTCTACAGTATTCTTTTTCCCTCTGATCACCGGTGCGCCTCTCCCAAGAATGATACTTTAAACCAGGCATTTACAATACGTCCTGCGTTCCAGCTGGTCATTTGGGCATTACATTTGGTTGGATCATCCCAAGTCTCTTCGTGATCTGCGTTGCACTCTCATTGGCCGAATTAACCTCCGCGATGCCGTACGTTCGTTTCTAACTCTTAGCTAACTAACAACTGAATGTAAATCTTATTTCATGGTGGCTTAGAACCAGCGCAGGCTTATACTACTTCTCTGCCAAACTCGCACCTCCCAAGTACGCTCCTCTTATTAGCTGGATCACGGGTTGGGCAAACGTAACGGGGCAGATCTTGCTCGTATGTTCCATTGAATTCGTCACGTATGGCACATTTTCCCCATTCCTCCCTCTTGTATACCTTTAACACAACCCTAACACTGTACGATATTAGTGCGCAGATGATAACAACAGGCATAGTTGTCGGTTCAGATGGTAAAGTTAATCTTGGACCTGCACAAACGTTCGGTATCCTCCTCGCCCTCCTTCTCTCTCATTCTATTGTGTGCCCGTCAAACTCGAAATTCTTAGCGAGGATCTCTCTCTTCACTGGGATTATCAACGGTTTGTCCTCTCCTCTCTTCTCCTCTTTAGAACGTTTCGTAATTGTGGCGTCGTAGTTGCAACAACGGTATCGACTGCTATTGCTCTAATAGTCGTACCAGGCTCCAACAGGGCCCCAGCAAAAGACGCCTTCACGCTGCTGGAGAATCATACGGGCTGGGATAACAGTATGCTTTGTCCACCTCTCCCTACCTCATTGCCCTGACTTCAAGCTAAGATGGGTGGGCGTTCATTATGTCCTTCACGGCCGCAATGTGGGCCCTCACAGGCTGTATACCCTTCTTCCTTCCTCCACACCTCACCCTCTTATAATCTCTCACAGATGACGCAGCAGCCCACATCTCCGAAGAAGTTTCTTCTGCCTCACGCGCTGCCCCTCTCGCAATGATCACTAGCGTGTTGGGTACCGAAATACTTGGCCTCTTCCTGCTCATTGGCGCCTCTTTTGCCACGTCCAATGTTACACGTATAGTGAACACCGACTTAGGTATGCCCATGGGCCAAGTTTATTTGGACACCTTTGGGAAGAAGGGGATGTTGGCTGTTTGGAGTTTATGTATCGCTGTCCAGGTGCGTTGAATTCCGTTCCTCAATCCATCGCCAGCCTCACTTATGATTTTCTGTTCTATGTCGTAGTGGGTGAATGGAGTGACACAGGGTGTAGACGCCTCCCGGGTCACGTTTGCTCTCGCGAGAGATGGCGGTCTCCCTGGCTCACGGTGGTGGAAACAGATCCACCCGCGTACAAAAACACCTGTATATGCCGTCTGGCTCGTCATGGTTATCTCAGCCATCATTGGTGTCCTCGTCTGGAGTGATACGGCTCTGTCCTCTCTCGCTGGGTGCGCGCTCACTCCTACCTTATTTCGGCTTGGACTCATCCTCGGATTGATAAAGGGCAACAGTCGTAGGCTTATACACGTCCTATGCTATTCCGATTTTCCTACGTATCACATACGGCCATAAGACGTTCAAGCCTGGTCCGTTCAACCTCGGACGGTGGTCCCGACCTATCGGAGCTGTTGCAGTCCTTTGGGCGCTCTTTGTCAGCGTCGTCCTCCTATTCCCGCTAAACCCGCATATCAAGGGGTCGGACGACATGAGTACGTATCTTTCCAGAAAATTCATCGTAGATGGTCGGAATGCCAATGGTTTGGGACTAGATTACGCAGCCGTGATTGTTTTGGCTGTATTCATCCTCTCTTCCCTCTCCTGGATTCTCTCAGCGCGTAAATGGTTCCATGGACCGGTGCCCAACATTTCCGCAGACGAAATGACCAAGGCTACTGCCGCGCTGGAAAGTGAACGTGATGACGAAACGGTAGCGGCGTCAAACGAGAAACGGAGTAGCATCCCCACGCACGAGAGCTTACATAGTTCATTCGATAAAGTGTCGGAGTCTAGGGACCAATAGGTTGGTTAGAAACATGTCGAACATCGAACAGTTATGTATATCGAACGTATGTATTCGAAATTCGCCAATTGTCATAATGCGCCGACCAAATAGGGAATATTTACATCCGGAACCGAAAAGAGAAGATGAAGAGGGAATCATGTAAACAGGAAAAAAAGAGATATAGAAAAACAGACAGAAGGAATGACAAAATGTGACATAAAGAAAAGTCAAACAAGGAACGGCAAGGCGTGTCGTTAGGAGAGAATTAGGGGAGAAGAGGGTAGTGTCAGCGGGGTAGGAACAATGAGCATACATGAAGAGAAGACCATAGAAGCAAAAGAGAAAAAAAAAAAAACAAAAGGAATAAGTATGACTAAACGTCCACCCGACGTCTACATCCACGATAGCAACCACCAAGCACATTCCAAATCTAGAACCCAACGAACCCACCAGCCTGTACGGCACCCTTCCCAATACTCTGCGCAATCGCGCGTCTCTTATCCTCCCAAGCCTTGAGCGCCTTCAACAACTGCAAAACCTTATCCCTCTTCCCCTGCCTCACATCATTAATACTCACACTTCCCATCTTCACATCGTTATCCAGCAAAAAGTCAAACAACCTAAACAAGCCATCTAGCTTGTCGTCGTTCGCGTCCACTGGGAACGCCGAATCCGGTACTGGCGGTGAGGAGGGCTTGCCCTTGATCGATTCTGCGAGCCTGAGGAGGCCTAGGCCAGAACATAGTGGACCTGTGGGGTCAGTAATTTGGAGGTGGGGCGGGAGATGAGAGTTGGCCCATTCGATGAGGGATTCTTCACCACTCCCAAGGAGCGTAGAAGAGCGCATGGAACCAGTTCTCCTCATCTCCCTCGATGGCCTCGGAGGTGCTGGCCCGGGATTTGAACTCAGCGCACCCAACTTGGCAGCAACGGCTGCCCCCGCGCCAGTCGATTCCTTCTGGTCGAGATCGCTACCATTCGTATTCAAGGAACCTGAACCAACATCTTGATTAGCGAAAAACGAAACTGGACGAGCGCGGCTATCCTTGCCATCTGCGCTCGAGGAGAGCCCCATAAGAATTTGTGCGTCGCGGGTAGAGAGTTGATTGGGATTTTCGCGACGGAGTGCTTTTTGAGTTGCGGCGCGGGCCGTTGGAGAGGGTGGGCGTGGCGCGGGATTCATGGCCTGTGCAACTGTGAGAGGTATCGTGGGTATATTGCAGGAGGACACGACAGGTTCTGTGAGGAGTATGAGATGATTGTCAATGGGATGAAAAGTTAAAGCCACGTACTCGTATAGTCCCGATCAATAGTTGCCTTCATGATCGCCTTCATCCAATCTCTGACAACCGCCTTCTCATCTGAACTGAAGAAATGCGTCCTGTCCTGATCATGATCGATCCGGAACCCATATCGACCAGGGTCCAGGTTCTCGTCCACCGAAACCTTGTATCCGATGATATGAATGTACCCTTTGATCTTCGTCTCCTATACCTTCTAGTCAAAACCTAGGGGTTTGATCAAAGAACACCTACACGACTCACCGCTTTGCTATCACTCTTCAGGCAATACATATGCGGGCCCTTGAGCACAAAGTACCGATTCCTCCACGAGTTATATCTATCACTCCTCTTCCTCATCCACCCGACGTGATCCGGCTCTCCAATTTGCTCAATAATGCTTCGCCCAGGTTTTACAAGACCAGAAGGCGAAGCAGCTGACAAACCACCAGTAGCCGTAGGCGACGCGCCATTGCTAGAGGGGTTAGAGACAGTACGCTTCCGCAGCACAGAATCTCTAACGTCTCGCTCTTTCATCGTCCTCATCTTGTCTTGCTTCGGCGACGAGTCCTGGTTTTCTCCGGGTACTCGTGGAGAACCCGTGGGCGTAGATGGACGATGTGTAGAGGATGACTTGCGAATACTGCCGGAATGGAGACGAGGAAGACCGAATAACATGGACGATTTCTCGGACGGGGTGTCATCAAGGCTTGCACTAGCAGGTGCATGAGCAATAACATCACAGAAGTAGTGGAAAGCCAGAGGCGTACCTTGGAGGAGGCTTTCTTCCCTTAGTCAATGACCCACCAAACGTTCCACCAAAGATACTCAACCTTTCACCTCCCTTACCTCCATCTATACTCCTCTTGCTCTTTCCGTGCCTACTGGACACGCTACCTTCCTTCTCCTTCTCTTTTTCTTTGTCCTTCTCCTTGTCCTTCTCTGGTAGGGGCGATCCCAGAGGCGACATGTCCTTGGAATGACGAACCGACGAACTAGCAGAGTCATGTGACCTGCCAAACAGCCGCCTGCGCGTCCTGGGAGCAGGGACGATCTCGCCATCGCTCATATGTCCACGATCTTCCTTCTCTTCTTCGACAAGTTTGGGCTGTATGGCGTCAACAGTCGCAGAAGCCTTCAATGCTCCATCCGATGGCGACAACGACAGGTGTGCGGGACGAGGTTTCTATACCACAAAGACATCAACAAAAGAACCGAACAAGAAACCAAAGCACAAACGCACCAGCAGTCCATTCTCACCCGAAATCCCCAATCCACTCGACTCTCCTCCCTCTCCATCAGCTCTAGTAACATTCACATACTCACTCTGGGACGGGCTCTCCATCAACGGCCCCCCAGCAAAGCCACCCACAACACCGGGCTGCATAACCCCATTATTCACAACCACCTGCCCTGCGGCATTCCCGTTCGCACCAACGGAGCCATTCGCGTAGCCAAACCCATTCATCCCATTCCCAGGTCCAGTAAACCCAAGTGGGCTTCCGAGCGAACTCTGAAGGCTCTGCGAATACGTATGTCCAACTCCAGTACCAGGGAACGAATGGTGGCTCTGACTCTGGCTCTGCGTCCTTGAGTGGATTTGCGATTGTGGGCTAATAGGGGTATGCGTAGCCATAGGTGATGGCTCCGTCGTCGAGCCAGGATTATCTGAATACGTCAAAGATGGTGGACGACGCAGTTCAGCAATGGCGTTGGAGATGCGAACACGTTTCCCAAATGCCATGATTCCAATTTCGGTTTTGAGGAGGTTGACGTCGAGTTCGAGAAGGACGTCACCCGTAATTTCTTGTTCTGTAGATCCTGTTAAGTAGCCGTTCGCAGAAACTCGGCGGGGTGAATGACGCACCAATGAATTTGTCGCAAACGTCTTGGTCGAACCCTTTACTCTTTAACCAATCTACAACATCCTCGAGCGTCCACTCCGAAGGATGCGGCTTCTTCTTTTTCTCTTCAGCCGCTGGTAAAGATACGGGAGTAGGCATAGCAGGTGCTGGCGACGTCGTAATAGGCGGAGGCGAAGCGGCATTCCTGACAGTACTACCAGTCGCGATTGAATTCGCCTGCTGAACAGAAAACACAGGTGGAGAAGGGGCCCCAGGGGCAGGTGGCAAAGCCGAGGCGGGCTCGGGTGAGGCTGCAGGGACCGAGGCCTGCGTAGAACCTCTGAGCGAGCTCGCAGACGCAACACTGGTATGTTTTGACTTTGGAACTGGGGGAGACATAGGTCTGCGTGGAGAACTAGCGGGAGGAGAGAGAGGTCTTGATGGTGTCGACTCGCGCAACGGGGTGCTGGAGCGCGTGTGCTCAGGGACAGGCATAGAGATGGGCACGGGACTCTCCGTCTTGACATTGTTATCCAAATTAGTTTGGACGCCTGCTGGAAGCGAAGTTGAGGAGCGGTTTGTGCCAGAACGTGGCTCGGAGCCTTGAGTGGATGATGAATCCACAGCAGGATTGGCTGGCGAACGAGAGATTTGGAAGGATGAACGAGTCGCCGTAGTAGTTTCCGCTTGTGTTTCATCCTTTTCGGGTAGAGTAAGCGAGACTCCTGTATCCTCATTTGAGGGAGGAGTAATGGATGCTGCTGGTGTGGCCGTAGCAGCAGTACCCTTTTCTCGGCTTGAAGGGACCTCTGCATCTGTTTCAACGTCCTCATCTTCCTCTGGAATACCCTGAATGGCGGTGCTTCGACTGGTAAACCCTTCATCACGTTCCACTTCATCCTCGCTTTCGTCGCTCAGCTCCACCTCAATCGGCGGAGCAACCACACGGTGGTCGGAATTGGCATTCAAACCACCCATCATAGCTTCCAGCTTCTCCGCCTCCTCTACAGCCCGCCTCGCCTTTTCCGCCAGCTTTATCCTTGCACCCCTATGCCACCCCTCCACATCATCACCGTGATCAGTCCCATCAAGGTCACTGAGGTCGATGTCAGTATCGGTATCTCTGTCATCCCGAGTGCTGACGAAGCTGAAACTACGGCCACCGTCGTTATCGCCGTGCTTGCGTCCTAGCTGCTCGATAGCCTCCTGAACGTCAGCTAGAGCGGCTTTCATAACCCCGTCGCCAGACGGTCGGGATCCCTCGAAATCATGGTTACCGTTCAAGAACTGGGGAGGGGCTGCCTTAGGGATTGGGGCGATGATGGGGGGATCAGCATCTGGTCGAGGGCTGCCGGACTCTGATTCTTCACGTAGTACATTAAGTGCCGTCTTTTGGCCGAGGTCGGTAGTCGTATTGGTAGCAGAACCGATACCATTTTCGGGGGAAGTGGTGGAGGGGACAGCGGTAGGAGCAGCGGGGGTTGTATAGCTCACAGGAAACAGGCCAACTTTACCCGCCAGATTACGGCCCTAAGTAGAAGGAAACATGAGTGGTGAAAAAAGGTTACTAGTAAAAGACGAAAAGTAGTAAAAATGTGGGCGTGCGAGGCTATACCAGTCCGCTACCACCCAAAAAGAACGAGAAGCGGCGGCCCCAAAGGCCGCAGCGAAAACCAACATGATGCGGACTTACCTGCCACCATCCATCTCCGTATAGGTCGTCCTTCTCTACGACCTCAATGCGTTCCCCTGCACGGAAAGGGACTTCGTCGTCGTTTTCAGGCACGAAGTCATGCAAAGCGTAAACGTATTCAGGCATGGGAAACAGGGAGCCGCTCCTCGCGGCAGTTGGAGTGGTGCAATACAATGAAGGGAAGGTGAGAGTTGGAGGAAAGTGAGAAAGAGACAATTATTCCGTTTAGTAATCGGATTACCCAAGACGCTGAGTGGCCGGAAGAAGGCTCTGTATGGAGGTATGAGGGCAGGTATGTGGGAGACGTGGAAGATGATTATGACAGTGAGGAGAGTTATCAGCCCACCCAGGTTTCGGATTCCGGGGCAGCACGTGGCTCTCATCTCCTTTTCCATCAACCCTGTTCCCTTGCTTCCACCCATTCAACATGCCAGTCCTATCGCTAGAACAATTCCTCGAGACACCTCTACACTAGAGGAGCGCTTTCCCACCCTGTATATCTGCCCGTTTTCCGGGAAATCCTCGCTCTGCGGCACTCATACCCACCTCGAGTTCGCTTAAAGTTCCCGTGCACCGTGTGTAATTTCCCGCCACCCTTGTTCTCTGTGAGACATTCCTTTGACCACAACCCGCCCTTTCTACTTGGCACACCTTACACGAGATAGCCTCGAGTCGTCAACGGTATCATTTAATTCGTATACGAATTGTTAATATCATAAGCAGATCCGCCTTAATCCGACAACACACCCAACGGGAGTTGGAATAGCGCCGATTTCTCAGCAGACATCATCATACTAACGCCAATGTAGAACGCAATTAAGCCGGTGATGCATCCCCAAGCGCCGCCGGCCCTATTAACACTAGAGGCCCTTGTATCAGCTTCTATTCTTTCCGATCATTTAGAGAGCACTCACGAAGCCATCCCGTTCCATGATCCAATCGACAGCAATAATAATGCAATCGCGAGGGAAGACAACAAAACCACAAACGCAATATTCCTCTTGAGGACTGGTGGGCTATTGATTGACGTCATCGAATGCCCCTTGATTGATTTACCCGAAGCACTCACATGAACATGACGGTGATCATGAACCACACAATCAAGTATAACCCGAATGCCTGGTTGTACTCATCCATGTTACCGTTAAATGAGTCGATGACACCCGATCCAGGAATTTGAATCGTGGCATAGGACATCCAGAACGCTCCATAGGAAGAAAAGGCTGGAATGATATCACATGAATACTAGCCGAAACCAAGCACCTGCACAACAACGCCCTCCTTACCAGTGGCTCCGAAGGTATTTCCGTTTGCGATCTCCCACATACCAGCCAAGAGCTGGACGAGACCTCCAGCAAAAACTGCCATACCGACGACCAAGTTTGGCACTGTGATTCCTCGTGTGTTAACGATAAACAAGGACAACAAGAAGGTCGTTGCCGCGAAAGAGAAGAGTCCACTAAGTTGCAGTCAGACAAGTGTCCACACTCTAGACAACGGGAATACCCACACGGGTGCCGGGTTGGCCAACCTTCTGCTTTGTCTTGGCGGCTGCTGGTGATGATGAGGCATGCCATACTCAAGAGTTTGGCCGCCCTGGCCCTTTTCGAGATCCTTGCTGTTTTCTGACATTTTCCGAGAGCTCGTTTGGAAGGCTTAGGCGATTCAAGAACTGAAGAGAAGTCGAAGGGAGGGCACGGAGTGGACCTGGTGCAACTCTCATACCCCTTCAAAGGCGCTTTTATACGCGTATATTTTCACTTCCTCAACTCGCTTCTCAGATTCCACGCTAACCAGTGCACCACCCCTAACGTGACATGACACGATGAAAGACCAGACACAAAAATGGGCATCGCAACGGAAAGCCTCTTCCCTCCGTCCACCCCATGACCCCACATTCTCGGTGCAACTCTCCCAAGCGCCACTTAACAATCCCCCCTCGAATCTCACGCAAAATCCAATAATACTCCCTTTCAAACATACCTACTCACTAGTTGCTACTGACATCACGTATCTCACCCCAAACCAACCACACACCCACCAATGCTCGGAACAAGTCACGCAGACCATCAACAAAAGACTCAAGACTCTTAACACGGGAACCGCATTCGATTCCGTGAATTCCAGAAACAGACCTCAAGAAGAGAAATCACGACGAAGTGTGAACAAATCGGTACCTCACACTCCCACCGACCGTCCTCCTATGACCCCACAGGCCACGTTCAATTTATATCGGGCTTCCCCGCAGTCAATCTAACATCCTTCTTTTAGAGGTCGTTGGGGAGTTGGATGACAAAAATATTCGAACCGTGGAGAGTCCTGGATGTTATGGAGAGTGTAGAGCGTGAAATGGGGTCATGGTGTTCTCAAGGGTGGAAACTCATTAGTCAGGAAGTACGAAAGGATCGTGTGAGATGGCTTTTGACACGGTTTTTGGGTGTTTGTTGTTCGCTTTAGCTTGTAGGGGATGGGGGTAATTGGGCTTGATAGGTGCTATGGGCTCTCCTCTTTCTTCTGTATCTCTTGCATTGTAATGGACTCTTCGAGATGGCAAACTGAGACCCAGTGATGGAAATTCCACGAGTTCTCGATCGCACCCCCCCCAGAACACATCCCGCGGAGATGGTCACTGGTTTCACACGATATGTCGATGAAGCAGATCAATGATAAAGCCATCGTTGTCCAAGAATCTGACGGGACGAAATTTGAGCGTGAGTTCACTTGCAGCTGAGGGAACCAGGACGGAGTGAAAAGCAGAGAGCCTCACAAGGATTGACGTGGAAGGTTAGAAAGAGAGAGGACTTGACGTGTTATATTGTATATCCACGAGTTTTGTAATGACATAGCTTGTCATTGGTCTCTTGTATTAGCTCAGAAGTATGAACATGAGGTGGTTAAATCAGAAACGTGAGATTCTTCTTCGAGCTGGCTGAATATTGAAGTAAGGAAGTGAGAACGGTCATGGGCCCACCCAGCCCCGTTCTAAGTCCTTCAACTTCCTGTCAATGGATAGCTTTGCGCAAGACCACGGTCTTTTTTTTTTCACAACCTCCCAACTTTGTTAAGCCTGATCGAGCTCCGAGTAAAATATTTCTCCGTAGAAGATGATGGTATCGGAGCAACATGTCTCTCGCCACACTTCGAGTTCGCAACCACCTCACCTACGAATCTATATTTACATCCCGATGGTTCCCAAAGATGTGATTTTAATTGAATGATACATATCGTTAGTTCTCATGACCACAGTCGATCACGGAGCGGGCCGATAAGTTCCTCAGACTTCATGATCTTACAATGGTTCATCGCAAGTCCAGCGTTGGAGCAGACCATAAGTACCTCGGTTGGCTTTCGGCTATTTCATCTACTGGACAGGGGGGCCGGGATCCAGCGGGGTGGGTGAACCAATCTTCTTTGGATGATACAAGCCAAACTTCATCTTAGGACGCGGATGAATTGGTACCGTCCCATATCGAGTTTGAGAACTAAGGGCATTGGTCTACCACCGGTAGAGAGGTTATATTTAACGTATCCTTGAGCGACTCGTTGCTCATACATTTGATGATCAATCAAACATTTAACGTGTAGTTATATAATCAGTGCCTGACCGACAGTGATAATGAATTGGTGATCCATCATAATGACGAACCACCATTAAGATCGACAATGCCCCATCCAGAGCCATCCCATGCAACGACCGTCGCACAGTCTCATCAGTCCTTGGACGACAGTTGACTAGTTACCTTGGTTCGGGACCTCCACATGAGAGCCTGATATGCGGAGACAGACAGCGCGAACTCATCAGGTAGATAGACCGACATTTTAGATTGCCCAATGTGGAACGATAACAGTGAAGTTGTGTATGTAGCGACTAAAGTTGTGGGAACTGTGATTAAGTGGGTGCGTTATACTACGGCGTGTCCTAACACTCAAGGTACGAAGCACTTCTCAAAGTCGCCCTCACCATCGTTCCTAGCATAACTCTGGCTCTCGACAAACTTCGAAAGTTCACATAGCCCATTTTCATCAGCACCACAGAAGTTCAATGGCTGCACCTTGTTGTTGATCAACACCCTCACGTACTGCTTCTTTCCGCAAGTTAACCTCTCAACGATCATCTCCGAAGAGAAAGGAACAATGTCCGACGTATCCCATTGGGTTTTCGGGTTGATCTGGGCGGTGGACAGGACCTCGTGTTGCTCATTTAACAACCCCATAGCGGCATAGATCGCGATCATCTGGTTGTCGTGTGAGAAATCGGCGTAGATCGAGCGGTTCAGGGGAAATGTGGCGGGGTTCGAGGTTAATGTTCTGTTGGTTTGAGTATTGTCTCGGACGGGCGAGTTGGTGAGCCTGGCGATCAGCTCGTTGACGTACCCGACGCCCTGCACGCGGCCACCAACGGGTTGACCATATCTAGACCGACACGATACGTCGTCTCAGATCGATTGACTCAAAACGTGAGAACGTCGGATACGCCACGTACCCAGTGCCGTAGTACTTGTCAACATTTCTAGCCCATTCGAAATTGGCAAAGTCCTGTGGCTCGAAGATGCTGCAAACCTGGCTCAATTTCTGTTTCGCGACACTCTCGAAGGGGCATAAAGAGATCAAATTATCGACATCGGTTGTAGTGAGGTTAGCTGTCATTCCCAGAGCTTGCGAGTTGAGTCTGTCGGCGATCGGAGTGGCGTAGGTATTGACCCAAGCGTCGACGAACTCGTCAGAGTCGCCAGCAAGTGGGCAACCCGAATCATCAAGGGTGTTGTTGGCAGTGGGCTAAGAGTCGGATGTGAGCCACATATGACGCAACTGGGAATGTATAATTCGCTCACGTCCTCGGACATTACGACTGAGAGCACCGGGTTGAGAGTATGTTGGCTGGCGAAGGAGAAGCCTTGGTCGCTGTTAGTACGGACATCGGGAGCGTGCTTGATGTTTACCAGCAGTCCAGTTGGTAGCACTGTCTACAACTCGCTCACTGTCCGACGCACGGACAAATGGAATATTCTTGCCGTTGACAATGTGGCGATAACGAGTGAATGCTGATTGGCCAGCAATATAAGACCTATCAGAAGGAAAGGAGTACATGAATATGTCACAGTGCCACTATATCCGGGAGATCGAGGCTTACTGCAAAGCACCAAGAGGAACTAGGACATCGGTGTTGAGATCGTAGGTATGGTTCTTCAGGAATTGCAAGCTGGCGTCAGTATAGGACGTTGCGGATTTCAACTTGTTCAGGCCAGATAATATCCTCTTGGAAGCGCTACTGGTAGGAAAGCGAGCACCATGGCGTTTCAACTGAGAAAAGACGCCATGAATACTACGTCAGATGACCCCAAAATACTTTGAGGACTTACAATGTTGACCTTGAGAGAGGATTAAAGAGAGAAGAAAAAGATATTCCGACAACTCACCTGTGTGATGTCACATTCTCGGGGAGGTTTGCGATATTCTGTGACGGGGTATTCAGGGGAATATTGACCCCAGCCCTCAAGAGTTGAGACGGGTGCGAAGGAAACGCCATTCAGGGCTTCCTCCGATATTGAATGTGGCTGCGCCAAATGTTTGCTGCTACCTACAGTGGCGGTAGCATGGCTGAAGACCAGGAAGGCAACGAAGGAAGAAAGAATAACCATCAGGAGAATCCAAGTGTATCCCCCTGCATTGGGACCCAGTCCCTTAAATATTCCAACTTCAGTTCGTGCGAGCACGTTGTATCGCCTTCGCTCGAATATTCCCGATGAGAAACGTGCCATTTTTGTCGGAGTGGAGATTCCGTGTCTCAGAAAAGTGGGAGATACGCGTCGCGTCGAAAACTTCAATCGTTCAATTAGGCTATGAGAAGAGCTCAGAATCTGGTTCTCTCAAATAAAAGAGATACAAAGGTACCTTGACTTATGTCACTCTTGCTATGCTGCTCTCTGCATACTTGCAGTCGTCGGCCTCGACGCATGTGGGTTGGAACCGCATGGTGGCGCAATGAGGAGAAGCGCTAAGTGATTACATAATCAAACGCTTGTTTCCAAGGTGGCTTCTGGAGAATGCCTTTGAGGCTGAGGCTAAACGGCCACAAAAGCAAGTTGAAAGGGAGTCCCAAAGATGATAAACGGGGACTGAACCGATGTTCCGATCCCAAGATTCAGACTTATCCTCTTTGAAACGGAGCCCCCCTGACACCTGGCAAGGATACCACAAATTCCCGGATAACCCGAACTACTGACTTATACTAGTTTGTTTTAACACCCATATCCTACTTGCTTGCTATTCACATAGTTGAACTGCGGTATCTACCGCTGCTCTGGGGTTTAGTGCGGCGACCTGGCCAAAAGTTGGGACTGCTATCGCGCACCCGTTTGTAGTAGCTAGTCTATTGCAATGAATGTTGATTTAAAAATAAAAATAAAAATAAAAAAAGACCTGGCTGAAAGTCATCTTCCATTGGCTCAGCTGATGTGATAACCTTCCGCTATTCCTTGCTGGGTACACAGCAAACATAAAACTGCAAGGGTTCAACACAATGCACCTTGCAGTAATATCTTCTCCAATCTGATGCGGCAGAATTCAGTGCTTAATGGAGGCTCAACTCAGTGGCATGAGCCTGCAATGATGATCAACCCTGAATCACAGCGTGAAACTTTGTGAGCCTTGTGTCTCATACACTGTGTCCCAGCCGTGGTATGACTTCCCGGACAGAATCTTTCTCCTCAGGTTGACACATTTTATGCCCGGAGGACTCCATATCTGCCTCAAATCTTAGATGTAGATGAAACACCTTCATAAAGGTTGAGTTACTGTTCTATGTAACCGAGTAAGTTCACCACATGAGGGGCCTTTCTCTTCACACGAAGTCATTCGACTGAGCTCTGCTGCTTTCCTCAGTAGCAGACGGACGATAGACAAAGGGAAGCAGTGTTTACCTCTGGATGGGTCAGAGCGCCAGAGACCGTCGGGACTCCTCAACTACGGCTATTTCGTGCAGTCCTCACAAGGCTTTATTACCCTATTAGACGACTGTATTCCAGAGCGTCGCGATACCGGGTGAACTTCTGGACGTGTAGTATCAACTCGCCACGCACGTTGGCAACACTCTTCTGTCAGCTGATTCCAGGCACTCTACCGAACCACCGGGCTGGGAAAATCAAAGACAAAATATTTATGCAACTAATCGCCTACATGATACGTATACGAGTTCGTACCGATTAACTTACCGTGTAACCCGCAGTTGATTTCTGCCATTGGCCATCGTACGAACATTGTTACTGGGATAAGAGATATTCCGGTCTACATGTGACCTCGAACTCAGCTGGATGCCTGAGAACTAACCGTTGCTGTACTTCTCTTCCTCAGCGAGATGCTTGCCTTCCTGTTCGGGACAATGAAGATTCCAGCGAACCATTCATTGCTCGGTCTCCCGGCCCGTTCATCGGTCAATTTGACGTCGTAGTCCAACAAGATGCGAGCAACGATCGTCTTTACTTCTGCGACTGCGAAAAAGCGTCCAGGACTGATGTTTGGCAGCAGGAGCTCGGGTTACAGAAGGTACGGAGGTAGCACAAATGAGAACACATACCATGCATGGCGCCCAACTCCAAATGTCATGTATTCTAGGCTCAGGGCCGTCATCTGCCACTTCAAGGGATCTTTGTCTACGAAGCGGAATCCTTGAAATTCTTGAGGGTTAGGATAGCAACCCTGGAATGGGACGATGGCAATGGTTGGAATAGCGACAATTTGCCGGAAACGAGAAAGGTTACCTCGTCATGGTTGATTGCCCGAGTCGTTACTGCGAGGTTGGAGCCCTTGGGGATGAATGTGCCGTCGGAAAAGGTGAAGTCGTTCATAGCCTTCCTGATCACGCTTGCTAAAGCCATAATATTAGAATACGGATCATTCGTCCATGAATGAGTAACTCGCCAGCTTCACCTCCGTGAAGTCTCTGTGACTCCTTCACGAAGCTGTCCAATTTCCGCATTTTCTCAATTGCGACCTTGTTCCACCCTTCCTCTTGCACGACGGAGGAGACTTCATCACGCAGAGGCTCGATGTAGGAGCTGTAAGTGGCGATATTGAAGAGAATATGGGTTAAGAGCTGCAGGAACCATTTTAGCATGAGCTAAGATAGATCCCAGTGAGTACGTACGGAGGACGTGGAATGAATAGCTACGACGCTGAGGAATATCATACGGAGCGCAAGATCATGAACAGTACGCTGGTCGTTTGGGGCGGCATTCCACAACCAAGTTATCATGTCATTCTGTCCAGGGGATCATTCAACTATTAAGGTCTTTAGTGGGGGAGCCCAACTCACGGGCTCATCGTGGTTATCTTTCCCCGCATCTTTCTCAAGACGCTCTGTAAGAATGGGTCGAAGATAATCTTCAATCTCACGAGTCCTTCTCTTGGTGTCAAACATGACTCGGCTGACGATGCTGCATATATCAGGTGAGAGTGGGATAAAGCCATAGAAGCTCCCCGGAATGGGACGCACGGTTTGAGCCAGGTAGGAAGATATCTGATCATGAAACCGGTTTTGGCAACATGGAATGCCCAACTTTGCATTATATCCGTGTACTTCGGGTTTGAACCTGGGTACAATGATCAACACCAGTAGTCTCCGTCAGAACACTCTCGGGCTCACTGAGTTTGGAGCCAACAAAAAACCTTGCGCTAACTCTCGAGATAAGGTGGACGGCAGACAGGTAGCATGGGACGTGCACCCAATCTGAAGCCGCCTTAGACAAGTATTGAATCGGGCTGGAGCATGGCTCGTACCTCCGTCAGCTCCCTGCAAGAGGTCTCCGAGAGCTTGACCCATTTCGTCAATCAGGTCGGGAAAACGGGAGCCAATGTTTCGAGTCATGGGGCCACGAACGACATTGTTATGGTAAGGATGGACTCTCAGTTCCGGACCCACTGTATAGTCAAATTGTGCAGCCTATTACTTCGTCAGTCTCCTTGCACAATATTGAATTCAGTTGCCAGAAGATTCACCTCGTTTACAGCGTCGAAAAAAGATAGCTGATCATCACTAGCTTTTCGTATGTCCTCCAGATATTCAGGTCCGTTGACAAGTATAATCCATGAGAAATATCTTGGAATCTTGAAGATGCGATACTATTGTGGAACATTAGCGAACCTTTGCTATTTACTACCAGAGGGTAGGCCCGTACCTTTTCATACCCTTTCTGGATCATGCAATGGGCCTGCGAGAGTGCTACCAATGACCCTATGGGGCAAGCGAGGAATCTCGAAGGCCCCACAGTCGGAATGTGCTTGAGCTACACTACGGTTAGTCGTACTGATACCTGGGCCGGAAGTTGGATAGCCTACATTCGGTCGTCGTCTCCATATACATGAAGCGATACCAAGAGCTGAGATGAGCACGAGAGCAGCTGGGTAGGCACCACCAAACCATTGAAACAAAGACGACATGGTGGTAGTTGGAGTTGAGCTATAACAAGGTTCGAGCCCGGAATTTATACTGTGCTCTATGCTGTACAGCAATATAACCCGTAGTAGTCAGCGTGGGCCTTCTGAGGGTTACCGCCAGCTGCCGTTGTTCCATGACTGTCAAAGATTCTGTAAAAAAAACAAGAATCAATGTAATATTAACTCCGGAGAACGCGACCAAATGGTATAGACGTTGTGCGAACCAATAACCATGTCCCGAGGGCGGAAAAGACAGTACATCGAGCGCAAAGGTCCAAGCATCAATCCCAGGGGAGAGAGGGAGCGTCATTCAAGGTATAAGACAAATTGGCCGTGTATCCATAGGTCGTCACAGGACCGTATTACCGGATATCGGTACGATAATAGTCTTTACGGAGAGAGGGAATATCCGAGCAAAGCACGTAGCAAGGACGATCGAAAAAGGCGACAATGCCATGTACCTACAGGACTTAACAAAGACCTAGGCCCCCCTCTGGTCCAAGCTGTAGTGAGCGACGGCGCATTACGAATCGTGACTGGGTGAGTCATTGGCGTTTAACAGAGCGCTAAATCACCATGAGATAGTCTCGTTGTCTCGTTAATTCATTGGCCAAACAAAACGAGAGCCCGGCGCTGTCACCAGTCCCCAGTGGATGTTCATGCACGTTGGATGATGTATTAGGAGGCAAATCAGGGCCTGTTGAACCCCTAAAACTCATGCACGTGTGTTCGCCCACTGATCAGAGATGACTGGTACTCCATAAGTACTTTGCTTCGTTATCTGGGGCAGCCAAAAACAGAGTGTAGTGTGTACGATAATGACAGGCCAAACGAGTTGAGGGGGAGAGGACGGACGGACATGGACATAAAGAGCTGGCGAGGGTGCCCGTGCGAACTCTTCTCAGATCAGGAAAAAGCCTAGCCACCTGAGCTTCGTCCCACAAGTTACTCCAGCTCACTGTGTGTCGTCACAGCTGGTCAGAGACGCAAAAAATCGTTCACTCCCCTTACAGAGGACTCCATCTTGGTCAATCGGATAGGCAGATGCAGAGAACGTGCTTTGAACCAATCGGTGCAGATGCCGAACGTATGCCATCACGTTCCAACGTGCGCTCCCGGACTCTTCGCCAAATGCTATCCACACGCCAATCACCCTCGCTCCGATGATGCTACAAGAGCTGCAAGATATACACTCAACTTGCACTTGCGCTCTGCTTTCCTTTCTTCTCCCATCGACCAAGTATCCTATTTCCCATCTCTTCCTGTCCTCGTCCCAGCCTGTAGGGTGTTGGGACTCTTGGCCCACGCGATCGCTGTATGCAGTTTTCCATTTCCTGTTTTTATTTATTCCGCGTCTCAAAAAGGGGAACACATAGATCCTCTTCCTTGTTCTACCATGGTCAACATGCGAGGGACTACTGAGCGTTCCCCGTTGTTACCCATTCAGCGGGGCCAGCGGGATTATGAGGCATATTCCGAGAAACGGCCCTTGGAGTTCGAGTCCTACACCACTCCGCATGGCGTCCACAAGCATGACCATGGCTCCGACAACCCATTCGCGCCCATATATGCGCCCATAGTGCGGAGAATCTCGTTGGAGACAACACGGCGACACCTCAACCAGCTTCTGTTGCCGTCAGCGGTGCTCACCCTTCTCTTAACCGGTTATCTAATTGCTCTTTGCCGCAACTCCCATGGCAAAGACCCTCGCATATTATATATGAGGCCTGCAGATTCAGATAACTACGACTCTGGAGCTTCCTTTGCGCCATTCGCGACGCAGAAGCTATGGGCAGCATATTCTCCATATTACTCGGTGGAGGAGTACCAGCCGCCGCCAAACGATTGTCGGCTATCCCAAGTCAACATCGTACGCAGCCCCCCCACAATGTACAAGAACTACACTAAACTGCGTTCTAGCTGCAACGACATGGTGCACGCTATCCTACATTTGGACAGTCGATACACATTGCGCAAGCTCTCCTCCGATTGCAGGCTGCGGAATCCTACACCGATGAAAACTTTCAGTTCATCGCTAATTATCAATATGACTTGGGTATAGATGACTTACTTCCATTTGGGGCATACCAGTGCGTTTCCTTTTTCCTTTTGCCCCTTCTTTCAGCCGCTTACAACGGCTGGACTCATACCTCCATGTGGTTTGCCGGCGGTGGTGCTCGTCCAGTCTCCATTAACTGATGTGGTCGCTGCAATTATTCCAATACTGATAATCTCCTTAGAACGTCCGAATCAGGCCGCAAGTCGTTCGTGCGGTATTCAACTCTTGCTGATAAAAGCAATCCCCCTTTTGTCAGAGCCTCTGGCAGTGAACGTGTTATCCAAAGTGCATTGAAATGGATCGAAGGTGATTCAGATATGAACTGATCACCATACACACTTCTGACCTATTTGGCAATCGTTATTAGGTTTTTCCGCTGGTAGCGGTGGCATTGTACAACCGTCACTTAACCTTATAATCCCAGAGAAGGTAAACATGCCGGCCTTACCTGGTTCCCATAATCATATGATCGCCTTAGGATGGTTATAATAATACCCTTGACGATGGAAGTTGCCCAAACGTAGGACATCCTATTGGCCAGGTTCAAGAATGGCAGAGCATATATGCACAACCCATCGCAGATCGATTGACCGAGGCTACTCGAGGTTAGTCGCTGTCTTTTTAGGCTTCGGTGTTGCTGACCCGGTGACCGTTGACAGGTATGCCGGAGAATCTGACCGCAGAGGATGCACAGGCTCTTATTGCATTATGTGCACTTGAAACCGTGGCAAAGGAGGAATATAGCCGATTCTGTGGACTGTTTAGCCAGGAAGAATTCGAAGGATTCGAGTACGCGCTCGACCTGGATAAATTCTACTTTACAGGGTAGGTTAACCACTCCTGTACCTCAAGCATGGTCTGACAGAATTGATTCCTAGGCATGGCTCACCACTGGGTCCTGTCCAAGGAGTCGGATACATTAACGAGCTTCTCGCGCGGCTCACCGATAAACCCGTTCGAGATTATACCCAGACCAATCGGACGCTGGATTCGAACCCGGATACCTTCCCTCTCGGGCGTGGCATGTACGTGGATTTCTCTCACGACAACTTAATCGTAGCAGTTGTAAGCGCCATGGGACTGTTCGGTAACTCCAAGGAGGAACGTACTTTCAAAGGAGGGATGCTTGACCCAGCAAAACCCGACGGCACAAGGGAGTGGTTTGTGAGCCGGATTGTCCCCTTTTCTGGGAGGATGGTGGTGGAACGGATGGAATGCGGTCTTCCGACTGATGACGCAGCGGGTTACGTTCCGAGCGTGAGTGGCAGGGGGAGACAGCAGAAGAGGGCAGGGGACGCGGAAGATTCGGTTTATGTGAGGATATTGATGAACGACGCCGTGCAGGACCCGGAGTTCTGTAAAGGTGTGGGTGAGGATGGGTTGTGCCCACTACATGCGTTCGTCAAAAGTCAAGCTTATGCGAGAAGGAATGGCGAAGGAGATTGGGAGAAATGTTTTGAATGAATAAGTTACATTTATTCCTTATTCCCCGTGATGCCCGTAACGAAATGGCGACGACCCAATGACGTCCTTATGCCGTCGGTTTGGATAACCTTAATGATATTGTAGGAACGTAATCTAAACTGCACTCTCGTAGTCGTATCAATGATATCGACACACGATTATGGACAGGGCCATTAAAGTCGACTGTGTGTCGGGAATCGGTAAAATTTGACCATTCATTCAAGGGTGTCGATGACGCGTTGACGTCGCACCCCCGTTGACTGTTGAAACCACTTTTTGGCGACAGACAGAATACTGGAGGGGACATACACTGGGTGGGCGGACCTGCCAGGTTATCGTCGAAGTGACTTCAGAACGACGAAACATGAATAAGGCGATAGGAGTCACAGACTTGCTGAACCATTGCGTATACCTTACAAGCGCACGCGACCTTAGTATACAAAGATATATAGAGTCCGAGGAAACCACGACAGCGTAACGTGCGTCATGATCGTATGGTTAACGCGAGTGCTGGGACGCCCATAACCGGGGTATTCAAGCACCACGAAAGGTCCGCAATGGCGAATGATCGAGGAATGTTTCATCACTGTTATTGCGCTAGTCCGCTTTGCAACAGTGTACACAACTCAAATCACCTCCCCCTCTTTTCCCCAGAATGGAAATACAAATAATTTCGTCGACCACGGCAACAGAGCCGCCGGCCCGAAAAGAATACAAAAGAAACAACCCCGGTACGAAGAATACACGTGCCAAAAAAAAAGACAAGAGAAGAAACGAAGCGAAATCATACCAGTCCAACTCATCTCGGGGTATAAGCGGGTGGCCCCGAACCATCCTCTTCGTCCTGGGTCCTATTCACAGCTACCATCGAGTTCTTCTCCTTCCCTAGTTTTCCCGGTTTCCCACCACTGCCACTACCACCGACACTGCTTGATGACCCTGGAGATCTTAACTGTCCAGAACTCCCACTCGGGAACATGTGTGGATGTTGATACGCAGCAGCGGGAGTACCCATCGGGATATCACCGTTATGAGATAAGCGAGCCGCGTGTCCTGGGTCTTGGGGTGGTGTGTAATAGCTGAGGTCTGCTGAGGGGAAGGAGGCCGGAGATGCGGCTAGAGGTGTTCTTGATGAGCCTAAGGTGCCTGGAGTGGATCGTTCTGTGATTGTTGACAGTGTTGTTGGTGCGTAGTGTGAGGAGAAGGTTTGTTGTTGAGCGTATGGGTCTTGGTGGGGTGGGATTGGTGGGGGTACGAAGCCGATATAGGGATTGAAATCTTGCATCGGGGCGTTGGAGTTCGTGTATGCGTTATGATGTGGGTTGGCTGCTAATGGGGAGTTGGCGGTTGACATTTGTGGGGTGGGGCCAGACCATGAGGGATTGGGGCTGGCGTTGTAAGGTTGTTGATATGAAGGATACATGGGCTGGTGAGAAGGATACATGGGGCGGGTTGGAGGTTGGTGAGGAGATAGAGGGCCAGTGGGTGGAGATTCTTTTTTGGGGGAGCCGCCCGCTATCGTCCAAGCCTCCGACTTTGGGCGCTTCCTTCCCTTGCAGAAGAACCAGAGGAGCACAGCAATGACAAGAAGCCCTAGGGACCCCAAAACGGTCCCGAGTGCGATGGGAAGGGCGTGGTTTGAAGATGAAGAGGTATCAGAGGTACTCGTGGCAGAAACAATGTCTTGAGTGGGAGATGTTGATGACGCAGTGGACTGAATGGATGATGAAGTGGGAGGTAGCAACACAGTGTAGCTATGAATCGTTGTGAGCGAGTGAGCCTCGGGCGATTCTTAATCATGTCACTCACATCAGCCCATCGACTATGGCGTAAGGACGATCCGGTCGACGAATCTTTGATATAAGCAACGTATGGGTGGTGTTTGATAGAGGACCCGAGCCCCAGACTACCGCGCTTTCCACCGTTTCTGGGCCAGTCGCATCAGGAGTTCTCATGTTTGGATCTGACAAGTTCAGCTCGACCGGGGGTTGCGAGTCTAACTGTAATTGTGTAAACACGTCATAGGGCCAGAGGGGAGACATAAAGTAAACTGCGACGCCTACGGGAAGAGAACGTGAATAGACAGATAGCGTTTGAACGAGCTGTTGCCTCACCAGTGAAAGTGAAATTTGCGAGAGCATCGTCGCCTTCTGCAAGGTGGTGCGCGGGTCCAAAATCTAGTGGCGAAGGAGCGGAGGTAGTCCACTGCCCGGTGTAGATGATCTTGGAAGTGTCGGTATCGTCAACGGTTATGTTGGACTGTGCAGCGGACCGGACGATGTAGTGGGCAGCGAGTAAAAAGAGAACATGGTGGTACATGCTCAAGTCTGTGCTAATGGCAAGAAGTGGTGGGGGGGATAGTCATTGCTGTTTGACGTTCAGCCCTGTCCTGCCTCGCTGATCAGCGGGACATCACTTTTCGCCATTTATGTAACCACTCTGGGCATGCGGTATGCACCGCAACGATATTCTTAGAGCGCCTTCTCCCATGCCAACACCACTATTTTCGACCTTGTTCTATCCCTCTGCCCATCATGCTCGAAACTGCAACGACTGTCCGCGCTCATAGTATGCAGTACACTGCCGATTCACCCATCAACATGCCAAAGCGCCTATCTGTCTTTCAACGAAACTGATGGTTTTCCTTGAAACACTGCCGAGCCAATGACATTGAGCATATGTATACGTACACATAAATAAGTCTATGTAAACAGTACTACCAACAACAAAGGATACAAATGACATCAGCTGAATATGAAGCGAAGAAGATTAGGAGCCGAACATCTGATGTGGGGATCAAATATTAGGATATCTCGGGTCGCGGTTAGGATTTGTGTACGGTCCTTGAGCATACATATCCCCCAGATCTCCTTGGGACGTTCCATAGTGACTCGTCGAATGTGTAGGATCGCCAGGATGGTAGCTCGCAACGCGCGAGTTCCTTGCGCTCACTCCAACCCCTGTCATATTCGGAATACCAGGTCCTCCAACAGATGATGTCGACCAGGCCGTTTCCCCAGGCTGATACTGACTGTCGGGTCGACTTGGTGGAGGCGGAGTGTGTGGGGCGATGGCAGGGCTGAGAGGCGATCGAGGAGCGGCTCCTCCAACGACAGAACCACGGTTATCATCGCCTCCATCACCATGTTCACTACCATTACCCCATTTTCCCGAGTCCCTTTCAACAGTTCTTCTGGGAGAGGAGTCGCGTTTTCTGAGGCACATCCAGAGGATAAGGGCGAGGAGGATCAGGGTTAGAACTCCTAGTAGCACTCCCAATACGATGATGGTGATGCGATGTCCATTATCATTGGAAGATCCTCCGCTATCCAGTGAGTCCCCGGGCTCGGGGACCGTGTATCTGTGTGGGGTTGAGAAGGGGCATCACCTGGGAGTATCTCGCATCACTCACATGATTCCATCAACGATGGCAAATACCTGCCCTCGTCCCACAGATATCCGAAGCGTATGTGTCGTGTTTTCCAGATTTTCAGCACTCCATACAACAGTAGACTGCACGGTTTCTGGGCCACCCCCTGTGTCGGGTGTGTTGTAATCGGTTAGGTCAACAGTGACCGTCGGTCGAGAATCCAGCGTTAGGGCCGTAGACACTGCATATGGCCATAGAGGCGACATAAAGTACACTGCAACACCTACAATTGCTCACGGCGGTTAGTCCATAGGGGTTTAATATATCGGTTAATGATGACGCGTACCAGTAAATTGAAGTTGGGCTTGTGATGAAGCGTTCGTTGTCAAGAGGTGAGATCCTCCATAGTCCAAATCCGTTTCCACGGATCGACCCCAGTCACCAGTATACTGGATCTGTGAGTCATTATCATCCAGAGTGATATTCCGCAGGCAATGTGCGAACAAGGCCAGTTGGTTGAACGCGAAGAAGAGAGGTAGGAGACGCATGATAATGATGAAGATGATGGTGAGTACGAAGCCACCAGGGATGGGATGTTGTCGGTGGAAATGGTTTTTGAATGTGCTTTCATATAAAGAGAGTCCATCTGTGCATTTGTGGTCTGGAAGATGCGTGGCCGTTCGATGGCCGTAAGCAGAAATGAGGCTTGGGCGTCAACTGACGTCGTGGAGTTCTAACATGCATCAACATAGTGAACCTCCTGAGATAGGCTGTGATGAACGTGGCCTGAAGACATAGAACGACCGTCGTTCCCGGCCTGAATGAAGTCTTGCGAGTTGTACCTAATGCTCTGAGCCCTCCTGGTCGCAGTGAGAAAGTCGCTTCGCCGAAGTTACGTAAGTGCCTAACATTCACTTAGTGGAGTGATGCCTCGAGGCTACAAAATGGAAAACCGCTGAACTTTCCATGATAGAATCTTGGTGCTTGAGGTTCTTTGACTAACCAGGAAAGCAGAGCTGCGGAACGTAAAATAGGTAAAAGATCAGTAAGGAACTCTCTACATAATGATCTCTCAATATTATTGCCTTTGCATCCTGCCCAGGCCCTCACGCCTAGTTTACGATCTCGACCAAACAGAGATGAATCCGCGACCGCCATCAGTTACGTCGGGTGTCCGGCTACATCTGGCTTAAACAAAGCTATGCTCACTCGCTGCTGCCTCGAGGAATTAATTTCATTTCCAACAATAGACACCGTTCTCACCCGGCCAAAGCCCTAAACATTGCGAGAATGAGCACGGAACAAGACTACGCGTTGGGTGGTAAGCCAAGAAACCTACTCAAGGCGAGTCCGTGTTCTGAACCATGAAATTCAACTGCACGTATCTTGGCAGCACCATTCTCGACAGCGGTTGCTCTGAAAGGGGACTGACGAGTGGTTTCATTAATTTCAGAAGTACCATGAACTCTATTGATCGTGTCGAACACCGGATAAACGATCATCGATCCTCAATGGTCCCAGAATGGTTAATAACCAAACGCTGCAGTGCGACTCACCCAAGGAGGTAATTGCGCCCACCGCCCCCTGAATACCTCCAGGGAACCAATGGTTGAGGTCCATCATGTTCCATTATAACATTGGTTACACATGTAATCCGAATGAAACGAAGCACATTTTCCTTCAATGTTTCAAAGAGAAGGGACATGTTAATGAACAATCGTTCACAAAGGCCGTAGTCCTGCGTAGGCCATACTGTTATGACTCTGACAAGGCACACGTCCTTTGGTAGATTAGTGCGATAAGCATCGATACACATATCATGACTACGGTCAGCTGTGGGGCCATAGTACGATAGATCATAGGAACAAGGAACATAGTCTACAAAATTATACAGCCGTTACGTCGCCTTTAGCTAACATCCGAGTCGCAAGTCCACCAGACTATTACGGAGCGTAAGCTGGCAATTTCGGATCTCCTGCCAACTCCTCAACTCTCTCGCGCTCCGCTGCTTCTGTTGATTTCTTTTCTAAATAGCTCAATTGACCTTCTGCACTACTGAAATCGGGAGGCGGCGACTGAGCACTTCCGCCCGTAGGATGTTGTAGTCCGTGGTATGCACCAGGGCGGGCCCCACCCGTTAGGTACTGCGGCAGCGCAGGGCGATCAGGATCAGCCGAGGACAACGATAAGGGAGACGATGTAAATGGCACCTGAAGTCTAGGTGAGTGAAAGCCCGATTGGTGCGAAGTCCGATATGAGTAGAGATCAGGCTGCCCCATCGGCGCAACACCAGCCCAGTGATTGAGATTCTGTGTTGCATTCGGCAGAACAGCGGTAGCTGGCGGCTTCTGCGGATGACACTCCGAGTATGGCGCACTGTGGCTGGCTCCATGAGTCTGTCTGTAACTTGGATGATACGGACTGTAAACGTTCTGGATGCGTGGATGGAAGTTTGGAAATACTGAGGAAGGAGGGGAAGCTAGCGGAAAGGCCCCCCGATGTGTTGCAGAACCTTGGAGTCTGCGTTTCCGTGCCTTGTGAAACAACCAGAGGAGCACGAGGAACATGATGACGCCGATGGATATAAGAGTAGCTCCTAAAGCTAAAGAAAATGTAGGACTCGGAGATGACGGTACAGGCCCATAATAATCATCGTGTAGTGCTGCAGGCATTCAAGGGAAATCGTGGCAATGGAGGTGATTAGGTAGACTGCACAGTGTTATTGAAGGAGCCGAGGCATGGGATAATGACGATGCACACCTTGTAGCGCCGGTTAATGCGAAGGATTGGGTCGATGGCTTGGGGCCAAAAACAATGAGGCAAAGCTCCTGTCAGTCTTCTCGGGAACCTTTAATTTCAGGGACCTCGGGCGTTTAATCAGAGTTTGAGACCATTTTTGGGACCTTGCGGCGCGAATTTCTTAGATTTCATTGTGGGTAGGTCCTTCAGGATCCCGCCTAGTGAGTAAAGTGTATATCCTGCATGTTTTTAGCGAGATTCTAGATGTGGGGCAATTCAGTCCAATTTAGTTCTCACTGAAAACTCACTGAAAACAAGGTCGCATATACACTCTAGTTACTTAATGGACAGGAAATGCACTCTTTTCCGTCAAGTCGCTAGCTCGACAGACAGTTCTCGGGGCTTGCCGAGCTCAAGGTCAGGTTACTAGGGCTCATCGTCAGATGCCATGCTTCTTTGACCCCTCTGCCAAGGAATCGACCAATTGCCCGAGACTCCGCTGGGATTGGCTTCCCTGTTCTTCATGGATACGTGGATTTGTAGAATGATCAGACAAAAAACAATTCCCTATAATTTGAGGTATCCTCAATTAACGAAGAGACAACTAAAGAAATGGACCTCTCACCACAAGAGGGGGAATGGTATCAGCAACCACGAATTGACCAACTGTGTTTATCAAAAGACAGACAAGCAACGTAATGGCTGTTAGAGAGTAGATTGCACCGCTCTCTAGAATCGATTTAATTACTGGGGTGAGCGTCCTAGTAGTATCCAAGCCGTGGATGCTAGTTCGGTAAATCTTCCAAACGATAGCCCCTAATATTGAATGAGAACTGCATGTCAAATGTGGCAGGAAACATCACACCCGTATAGCTCGCATGAAGGGCAGTAGTGAGAGCGAGGAAAGTCACGGCCAACTTCCAGAGGTTTAGAGCCCCAGGAACCTTAGAAAGCACAAGTATCGCTGCCAATCCAAGCAACCTAAGGGGTTCGTTCTAGGTTCAACAACGCGAATAGACGAACCTATATCTAGCATTAAGATTATAGCTCCGGGAATGAGTACCCAGGTCGTCTTTCGATGGAGCACATAACATCTCCAGATCTGTTAAGTTATACTTCAGTCTTCCGGTTTCTGGTATACTGCTCGGTCGAGAGAGACGCTCACAACGACGCTATCACCTAGCATGGTCTGGACTATATAGACACCGGTTTTTGCTACCTGCAGCGGGCTCCGAAAATCTGCAAAGTAGGCCGCTAGATCATTGAATGAATTGTGGGCCGTGGAAATTGCAGAGAATATGCGAGCAAGGCTCAGTACGAGATGCTGTGAGAAGGCTGTTGTCACAAACGGTTTAAGCCTCCATAACACATGGGAGGGAACGAACCGTAATTGCAAGGAACATCATTAGCCCGGAAATCTGAAGGATTCGCTTTCCATTCGAGAATCGATTATGCCTGGGTCCCAGTTCAATGGAGAGGACAATGAAAAAGAGCAAGGCAAAAACGCCTTGTGGATGTCAATCAAGGATTTGCTTTCAGGTGCCTTGGGATCGCACACACCAAACAATAAACCCTCCACGAAGAGTGCAGCGATATTCGTGGATACTACCTGCTTGGGAGTCCACATTAGAGCGAGGGGAGAATAAAGATGTACTCGTGCTCTGCCCCTTTTTGAGGGTTTCACTGTGAGAGTCCGCTGGGATATAATTAAGCGACATAGGTGGCAAGCATTGGTTGCCACGGGCGGACACCACACTGAAGCTGGCATTCAGTGGAAACCGATCAAGTAATGATGTATCATTTAGAAGGTCTCAACAAGCATAATTAATACTGCAATCCAATTGGAACACTCGCGGAATCAACAATTTGACATCGCATTCCCTTAAGCGCAAAACCCATAAAGTTATAAATTTTCACAACCATGTGCCAAAAAAAGCACAGAAGCAGTTCATCATTACTTTCCTGCGAGACGTTGGCGTGACAATCTGACAATGAAGCCTTCCTCCTAGCTATATTCCACTCCGGAGACAGAAGAGGGTCGTTTGTCTGAGTCTGGCTTTCGGAAAGAAGTGGCGTTTTTGGGAACAAGGAAAAGCTGGTTGAAGCAGGCTGAAGTGGAATTTCTATTACATCGATCATCATACTACAAGTAAATACAACGTACCTGGTCCGATGCCTCAACGAAGTGCACAAGGTGACAGCTATCCAATAGGGTAGTCTTTCTTTGTGTTAAGAGCGGTGTCTCCGCTTAATGTTTTGGACCCTTGGAATATAATAGCTGTACTGCAGGATATAAACTAGTAGAGAATGGGGAATACTAAGTCCATGATTTGGTGGTAGTCGTAATGAGAGCGTAAGGGGGAAAGGTCGTAATGAGAGTGCAAGGGAAAGGGTAAATAGCATTAACTGTGAAGTCGATCAGAAGTACAAGCACAATTCATAAGAATTAAAGGCAGGTAGGGTCGAAGAGAGAGGTATATGGCTACAGAATATTAATCGCTACAGAGGAAAAGGAATCGTGGCCCGTCACCACTTGTTCCACCGGGATGGTAACGGAGGCTCAAGGTGAACCTGACCACCGGGCCCGAGTTAGACGAAGCCGATGGTGAGAAATGCGAGTTGCGAGATGCAGAAGCGGAAAGTCTAGAAGTCCAGCGGCTGGCACGGGACTGGCCATAAACGCTCATGTAATCATAATAGCCAGGAGGTGGTTGGTCCAAAGTAGTCGGACGAAGCTCCATTTCTATATATTGGGCGGGTGGAGGAGCTGCTAACTGTTGAGGTGTGCACAGCTGTATGGCACGTTGTTGGTTTGATACTGGACTAACAGTAGAAGCTGAACGAGGAATTGCAGAGGGATTTGTACTTGATCCTGAGGGGTGAGACGGAGTCGAGAGTGCTGGGGCGGGTTTAGGAGTGGGTGGGAAATACTTTTCGAGGTCCACACGTGCTGGCTTGTGTCGAGCCCGACGATACCAGAGGAGGCAACCTGTGAGCAATAAAGCAACCAGCAGAAGGAATCCCATAAAGGGAATTGACGAGTGGTTTCATTAATTTCAGAAGTACCATGAATTCTATTGATCGTGTCGAACACCGGATAAACGATCATCGATCCTCAATGGTCCCAGAATGGTTATTAACCAAACACTGCAGTGCGACTCACCCAAGGAGGTAATTGCGCCCACCGCCCCCTGAATACCTCCAGGGAACCAGTGGTTGTGGTCCATCATGTTCCATTGTAACACTGGTTACGCATGTAATCCGAATGAAACGAAGCACATTTTCCTTCAATGTTTCAAAGAGAAGGGACATGTTAATGAATAATCGTTCACAAGGGCCGTAGTCCTGCGTAGGCCATACTGTTATGACTCTGACAAGGCACAGGTCCTTTGGCAGATTAGTGCGATAAGCATCGATGCACATATCATGACTACGGTCAGCTGTGGGGCCATAGTACGATAGATCATAGGAACAAGGAACATAGTCTACAAGATTATACAGCCATTACGTCGCCTTTAGCTAACATCCGAGCCGCAAGTCCTCCAAACTATTACGGAGTGTAAGCTGGCAATTTCGGATCTCCTGCCAACTCCTCAACTCTCTCGCGCTCCGCTGCTTCTGTTGACTTCTTTCCTAAATGGCTCAATTGACCTTCTCCAGTACTGAACCCGGGAGGCGGCGACTGAGCACTTCCGCCTGTAGGATGTTGTAGTCCGTGGTATGCACCAGGGCGGGCCCCACGGTTAGGTACTGCGGCAGCGCGGGGTGATCAGGATTAGCCGAGGACGGCGATAAGGGAGACGATGTAAATGGCACCTAAAGTCTAGGTGAGTGGAAGTCCGATTGGTGCAAAGTCTGATATGAGTAGAGATCAGGCTGCCCCATCGGCGCAACATCAGCCCAGGGATTGGAATTCTGTGTTGCATTCGGCAGAACAGCGGTAGCTGGTGGCTTCTGCGGATGACACTCCGAGTATGGCGCACTGTGACTGGCTCCATGAGTCTGTCTGTAACTTGGATGATACGGACTGTACACGTTCTGGATGTGTGGATGGAAGTTTGGAAATGCTGAGGAAGGGAAGCTAGCGGAAAGGCCCCCCGATGTGTTGCAGAACCTTGGAGTCTGCGTTTCCGTGCCTTGTGAAACAACCAGAGGAGCACGAGGAACATGATGACGCCGATGGATATAAGAGTAGCTCCTAAAGCTAAAGAAAATGTAGGACTCGGAGATGACAATACAGGCCCGTAATAATCATCGTGTAGTGCTGCAGACATTCAAGGGAAATCGTGGCAATGGAGGTGATTAGGTAGACTGCACAGTGTTATTGAAGGAGCCGAGGCATGGGATAATGACGATGCACACCTTGTAGCGCCGGTTAATGCGAAGGATTGGGTCGATGGCTTGGGGCCAAAAACAATGAGGCAAAGCTCCTGCCAGTCTTCTCGGGAACCTTTAATTTCAGGGACCTCGGGCGTTTAATCAGAGTTTGAGACCATTTTTGGGACCCTGCGGAGCGAATTTCTTAGATTTCACAGTGGGGTAGATCCTTCAGGATCCCCCCCTAGTGAGTTAAGTGTAAGTTATATACTGCACGTTTTTAGCGAGATTCTGGATGTGGGGCAATTCAGTTTCAATTCAGTTCTTACTGAAAACTCACTGAAGACAAGGGTGAATATACACTCTAGTTACTTAATGGACAGGAAATACACTCTTTTCCGTCAAGTCGCTAGCTCGACAGACAGTTCTCGGGACTTGTCGAGCTCAAGATCAGGTTACTAGGGCTCATCGTCAGATGCCATGTTTCTTTGACCCCTCTGCCAAGGAATCGACCAATTGCCCGAGACTCCATCGGGATTGGCTTCACTGTCCTTCATGGATACGCGGATTCGCAGAACGATCAGACAAAAAACAATTCCCTAAAATTTGAGGTATCCTCAGTTAACGAAGGGATGGCTAAAGAAATGGACCTCTCACCACAAGAGGGGGGATGGCATCAATAACCACAAATTGACCAACTGTGTTTATCAAAAAGCAGACGAGCAACGTAATGATTGTCAGAGAATAGATTGTACCGCTCTCTAGAACCGATCGAATCACTGGTGTGAGCGTCCGAGTAGTATCCAACCCGTGAATGCTGGTCCGATAAATCTTCCAGACGATAGCCCCTGACGAGAGAAAGTAATAAATGAGAGCTGTACATCGAATGTGTCAGGAAAACGTAACACCTGTGTAGCTTGCATGAAGGACAGCAGTGAGAACGAAGAAAGTCACGGCCCAATTCCACAGGACAGTTAGAGTTCCTATGATCTTGGATAGTACAAGTATAGCTATCAAACCAAGCCACTTAACAGTCCGTTCTAGGTTCAACAACGCGAATAGACGGACCAATATCTAGCATCAAGATAAGGACTCCGGGAATGAGTACCCAAGTCTTCCTTCGATGGAGCACATAGCATCTCCAGACCTGTTGAGTTATACTTCAGTCTTCCGGTTTCCGGTATGCTGTCGAGAGAGATGCCCACGACGACACTATCACCTAGCATGGTCTGGACCATATAGACACCAGTTTTTGCTACCTGCAGCGGGCTCCGAAAATCTGCAAAGTAGGCTGCTAGATCATTGAATGAATTGTGGGTCGTGGAAATTGCAGAGAATATGCGAGCAAGGCTCAGTACGAGATGCTGTGAGAAGGCTGTTGTCACAAACGGTTTAAGCCTCCGTAACACATTGGAGGGAACGAACCATAATTGCAAGGAACATCAATAGCCCGGAAATCTGAAGGATTCGCTTTCCATTCGAGAATCGATTATGCCTGGGTCCCAGCTCAATGGAGAGGACAATGAAAAAGAACAAGGCAAAGACGCCTTGTGGATGTCAATCAAGGATTCGCTTTCAGGTGCCTTAGGATCGCACACACCAAACAATAAACCCTCCACGAAGAGCGCAGCGATATTCGTGGATACTACCTGCTTGGGAGTCCACATCGGGACGAAGGGAGAATAAAGATGTACCCGTGCTCTGCCCCTTTTTGAAGATTTCACTGTGAGAGTCCGCTGGGATATAATTGAGCGACACAGATGACGAGCATTGGTTGTCACGGCCGAACACCGCACTGAAACTCGCAACTAGTGGAAACCGATCAAGTAAGGCTCTGTTCGGCAATGAAATGCCGGTTCTGGTCATGGTTTTGATGCGGTTCCCACACCGCCAAACCTAGTCATCCCCAACAATTTTCATTGTAGTTCATAGTGAAAAAACATGGTTCTCACTCTCAATAGCCATATGGACACTGCTAAAAATATATTAGATGGTATGAATGTGTAATAAAGCCATATAAGATGTACATATTTTTGGTAAAATGGCCCAGAGGATAAGGCATCAAGTATTTTGCAAAAGTAACTGAAATACAAGTCAGGACCAAGCATGAGAATTTTATTGAAGGATTTAAATACTGTGATATTGTCTCATTTGACCTTTGAAACCTTTCTCCAACATGTCAGACTGAAAGTCCAGTCACACACATATAGAGAAATATACCCAGTTGTTCCTTCACAGTAACACCATGCTTGCTGTCCTCAACCCCACATACTGTATGCAGCTCATGCTCCAGAACCAGAAAGACATGTAGTATCACACCAAGTTCTGTCCAAATATGATTAGGATGGCCATCCAACAACTCCTTTATCCACTCAGCTTCATAAGCTTCAAAGTATGGTAGTCTTGTTTCCAGTAGTGTGGAGAAGAGTATATCATTGTAACTGTGGCTGCTCTATGCATGACCACTGCTGCAGCTGCAATAAGCTGATTCCTGCATCACACTACAAGTAAATACAATGTATCTAGTCCGGTGCCTCAACGAAGTGCACAAGGTGACAGCTATCCAAGAGGGCTGTCTTTCTTTGTAACAAGAGCAGTGTCTCCGCTTAATGTTTTGGACCCTTGGATTATGATAGCTGTACTATAGGATATAAACTGGTAGAGGATGGGGAATACTAAATCCGTGATTTAGTGGTAGTGGTAATGAGAGCATAAGGAAAAAAAGGTCGTAATGAGGGTGCAAGGGAAAGGGTAAATAACATCAACTGTGAAGTCGATCAGAAGTACAAGCACAATTCATAAGAATTAAAGGCGGGTAGGGTCGAAGAGAGGTATATGGCTACAGAATATTAATCGCTACAGAGGAAAAGAAATCGTGGCCCGTCACCATTTGTTCCGCCGGGATGGGAACGGAGGCTCAAGGTGAACCTGACCACCGGGCCCCGAGTTAGACGAAGCCGGTGGTGAGAAATGCGAGTTGCGAGATGCGAAAGCGGAAAGTCTAGACGTCCAGCGGCTGGCACGGGACTGGCCATAAACGCTCATGTAATCATAATAGCCAGGAGGTGGTTGGTCCAAAGTAGTCGGACGAAGCTCCATTTCTATATATTGGGCGGGTGGAGGAGCTGCTAACTGTTGAGGTGTGCACAGCTGTATGGCACGTTGTTGGTTTGATACTGGACTAACAGTAGAAGCTGAACGAGGAATTGCAGAGGGATTTGTACTTGATCCTGAGGGGTGAGATGGAGTCGAGAGTGCTGGGGCGGGTTTAGGAGTGGGTGGGAAACACTTTTCGAGGTCCACACGTGCTGGCTTGTGTCGAGCCCGACGATACCAGAGGAGGCAACCTGTGAGCAATAAAGAAACCAGCAGAAGGAATCCTATTCCGGCGCCCAGCCCTATGACAAGTAGACTTGTGTCCCCGGAGCGCGATGATTCTGCATGATAAATCAGTCACCGTACCTTGACACAACAGAGATGAAGTTACAGACGAGTCGAAGGTCCCGAGGTCGAGGGAGCTGAAGGAGTGGTCGATGTAACAGCCGCAGTTTCACTGACTGAAGTTAGGTTCGTCGGTAATGTCGTTAGAGGATTCGGTGCTACTGTGGGTGTTACGCTCTGGGCGACAGCGGTAAATCTGGGGAGTCATGGTCAGTGTATCTCCATTCACACTGGGGATGTACTCGCATCAGTCCGTCAACAACAGCCCATCGATGACCGGCTGCCATCGTAATTTTCAATTCATGGGACTTATTTTCCAGTCCCTCGATTCCCCACACTACATGCGAACCAACAGTTTCCCAGCCATCATCGGCAGTCTTCGGCGTGTTGAAGTCCCTCAAATTAAGGATTTCCGGCGGTCCCCCGTCTAGTTGAACTTGCGTCGTTACGTCGTAAGGCCATAGCGGGGACAGGAAATAAACGGCAACACCTGTTTATGATACGGAGGTCAGAAGCACGGGGGCAGGCCAATAAAACACATTCAACTTGCCAGTAAATTTGAACACCGCCTCTGCGTTAGGATCTTGCGTAAGCATATGATACCATCCCTCATCCAACTCATTCTTTAACGACAATTTCCAGTCTCCGCTGTATTGTATCGCGGGGTCGTTATCATCGACCGTGACGTTGTACAACTGTTGCCCAAAAACCCGATTCCAGCCAAGTAGAACGCAGAAGAAGAAAACGAAGGAGTAAGAAATAGAAGCCATCCCAGATGGCTGGGTAGAAAACTAGTCCAGGAGTGAGTTTGAAAAAAGAGGAGCGTCCGCAGAAAAATATATATGTGTTCATCTCCAGCTAACCACGCGTGTGACGGCCTAGTCTGGGCTATCCTTTCTGGGAACAAGATGTTGTCTATGCCGGTATCGAGGGTTATCCTTGGGTTCTGTAGTGGAGTTCAAATTCGGGAATTTCTGGTTTCAAAGCCCCGCAAGATGAAATACAAGGCGTCGGGAATTCCTGGAGAGTCAAGCAGCGGGAAAGGATCACGAATGACCACGAAAGTGCTGAAAAGTCGCCCCAGTTCTGTGGACCAACGAAGCCAAATGACGACAAATATCTAAAGGGGAACATCGTGTAACCTTGTATTCTCGCTCCCGGCGAGGCGAACCTGAGGCAGACAAAGCAAAAACTGGGATCAACAAGAGTCATGCCCCGTGTCTTCAACGCTTTGTTCCTATCACATCAGAAACCGGTTATTAGCGTTCCTGTTGTGATTGGTTAGAGGAGGCGGCCGTTTGGAGGAGGATCAGAAAATTCTTGGGGGTTTGGTGTGATAGACGCTCAATATGAATGGACGCCGTCATGTCGGTGTGGTGATGCCGTACACACTCCAGTGATGATGAGTTATCCGCTCCAGGGAGGGGCCCCAGGAGGCCGACCGGGTACCTTGTTGCGTTAGTTGGGAAAGGTTGAGGTGGAACGGTATCTTTCGCTTTGTTCTTTCTTGTGTGTTCGGGTGTGTATTACCGTGCACTGCACGTGCATCATGCATGGATTGGCGCAGCGCATGAATAGGTAATGGTTCGGCATCGACACAAGCGCCTGCTACACGATGAAGTGGCAAGGAAAGCAGAGTTGACGTGACACTTATTCTGGGAGCTCACATCACCTTCTTGATCGGATCTATCTAACGGAATTGATCGGCCAACTTCATCAGGGTTCTCAGAACCATCGCGTCGCACAACGGTCTTCATAAAATTCATCGAAATAGCAAAATTCACAATGTCAAAGATCCAGGGTAATAGACGAAATAAATATCAGACACAGGTGAAAGAACTGTATATCAATGCATTAACTAGTAAGTGAATGAAAAAAATGCAAGATGCAGCCCATGGGAAATCGTGCATAGTGCTCAGGTCGTAAAGCAAGAGGGATATCTATGAGGTGGGGGTAGGTAGTACCTGAATGAACAACAGTGTTCAAATACTGTAAGCAGAGGGCCACAACGTCAAAAACATAGCAAGAACAGATATAAACCATAGCAACAAGTCATCCATCGCAAGACATCGCAAAATTCGTCCATATAACGTTATCGGAAATGTGAGTGGAAGTGGTCGATTTCGTACCTGCATCCAAACCTGAATATCATGTCCACCACAAACCACCGACAGCAGTGGTAGGCGTGTCACCGCCCTCATTTTTCTCTTCTACCGAACTAAAACCAAGCTGACGGGCCATATCTTCTCCCCATTCCCCTTCGAGCCCTTCCAGAAACTCGCCATCCGGGTCAAACACTCTCTGTGGTCCACTCTCCCGCTCCCTCCCCCTCTCTCTTTCCCTCTCTACCTCAGCCTCCGCCTCCGCCAATTCATTGCTCCATGTCCATTGGCTACTACCTGGAGCGGGACGGCCCCAGAACGACGTCATAGGATGTCCATCAGCAAAGGACATACCCCAGGACGTCGCTCGTGGTGTATGATCCACGTCATCTGTTTCGAGGGTTGACTGTTCTAGCTCGTGAGGTTCAGGGGGCGGAGGCGTAAGTATCATTGCGGCCTCCTCTAAGAGAATAGAAGGGATATTGGTATTGGAGCCCGGGTTCGAGGATCCATCTCCAGATCGACTCGTGTTCGGTGAAGGGAGTCCGAGTTCTCCTTCGGGATCGAAACCCAATGCGCCCCTTCGTTCGGGGCCTCGAGGTCGACGTGTTTGATTACCCGATGACAATGTTGTTTGATTATCCGTTTCTTCGCCTAGAGAAGATGCTGCCGCCTCTACCCCACGAACAACATTTGCCCAACTTGCCCTGGCTTGACCAAGCTCCGAATCTTCTTCAATCCCTATAGGACGTACATATGGAGGACTGTCCGAGTTTGTCTGACGGCCATGTTGATCAAATGACCCAGGATTCGGCTCTAGGCGAATAACCGTAGATTCAGGGGATGCAGTGAAGTCACCACCAAGAACCCGGCTCGGTGGACCAGGCGTCCGAAAATCAATGATCACTTCTTCGTCAGAATCTGACATCTCAGAATCTGACAACAAGCGAATGAGCGGGGGAGGCGGAGGAAGCAGAGGATAAGGTCTGGCTCGAGACCAGTCGCGACGTCTATGAGATGTCGAATCAATACCTGGAAATGTCGAAGCTTGAGGAGAGGTCGTGGAGCTACAAAAGAACGTATATAGGTAGAAATCGTGTTCTTCGCTCGCGTTTTTTGCCGCTGAACCCGAGGAGCGGTGAGAAGGTCGAAGATGGGAGCGCGACTGCCGTGATAAGATATGGTCTCTCAGGGTTTTGCATGGCGTCAGCCGGAACCCAAGAGGATTGCCGCTATACAGGGCCCCTTAGTCAGGACGATGAAACAATAATAACGGGACATACCAGTTGGCGCAGCCGATACCAATTCTTAGACAGCCACACGCCTCTGCTTTTATCATCTTTGTCGACACTTTCTCCTTGGCACAAATCTCATCAAAGTATGTTCGGTCAAGCGGAACGACAGCCTCCGTTGCGGGGGTATTTGCGGTCCACATAGGTTGATGATGACGATACCGCGGGAAGGCGCGCGTGTGTATGACAGTCCCGCAGCCATTCGTGTTACTCAACCCAGATGACGTATGTCTAGGCGAATTTGATGCGTCGGACACTGGTACTTGCGGAAGGATGAACGACGCCAGTGCAGAGTAAACCGACTCTGGGTCACTCCGCTCGCAGATTGCCATGTCATCGACAGGCCCGCCACATATAAGTGAATACGTTGTGCTTTCCGGTGATGGTTTCTCTACCACCGACTCCATCGAGCTCCTGCTCCTCAAAGACTCGGACTCATTCGGCATGGGGTTGCCGGTTTGCTCAGAAATAGCGCGGTTGAAGGAGGCAGAGAAGACCATCTCATCGCCCGAGTCTGAATCAGAGTCCCCGAGGTTGAAATCATCGTCAGAGACTTCCAGCATGGGCAAATGTCTCGGAATGCGACGCGAGCGGTTCTCAACGATTGTCCATGTGTATCCTGGCAGGTCAGTGTTTTCAGCGTCGTCGGCGCCTCGGGACGCCGTAGAGCGCCAGCGGTAGTGGCGGGTACTGGACGAGGCAGTGGGCTCTATGCGCATTGCACCTCTGCGACGCAGACGAGAGGTTTCACCTGTCCGTATGAGGTCTGACAGAACGACTGAGTCATCATGGAGCTCCTCTTCCTGAGAGGAGGCAACGAGGTCGTCGACGGAGCCGGGGGAACGATTCCGATAGTGATATGTGATAGGCATTGGGTATTAGGGTAATAGTTAGTTGAAGAAGAGAGATAAGTGAAGAAATAGGGTCGTGATGTATGAGGGTCGTTGTAGTCGTTGCGGTGTCGTGGAGGGTGAAGAGAACAAACTCGTCATTTCCGTCCTTACATCCGCCATGCACTAGGCACGCACCAATATTATTACTAATCCGGTGCTACACAGCCACCCGTGGTCTCCAGCCGACATAATTCGGAGACTGAGCGGAGCTCTCGCCAACACTACATCCAACGACCCAACGATCAACCATTACAACATTCAATGCATTATATAAACATCTATGTGACGACTCATATCGACTAAGCAACAGTCCTGGCTCACCAAGCACCCGCATCTGGCCTAACTTATAGGCGCGCAGAAAACCGTTTCGGCTCAACCTTGAGCTCCTCCTTTGCCCATTCACGAAGATCCTTTCTAAGAATCTTTCCACTAGGGCTGTTGAACACAATGAAGGTTAGTCTAATCGGATATGCTATTGTGAAGGAGACGCGGGCACACCTTTTCGGGATTTCAGGAACCGCCACAACTCCTGATAGAAGATAAGCACAGGTTCAACTGTCCAGCTGTTGGCGCTTACCCCCACGAAGGTACTTGTAGTACGCCACCTGACCCTGCATCCACTTCTGAACACTCTTCTCGAACGCAGCTTTTGTTCCAGGCGACCCAAGGATGCTCAAATCGGTTGGAACCACATACGCCCTGCCATAACATTGGATGATAACAAAAGACTGAGAACATAATTGTACTCACCGTGGGAGTTCATTCTTGTCGTATTCGTTTACAACACCGATTACTCCCACATCCGCAATCTGAGGATTCTCTAGGAGAATAGCCTCCAGTTCAGCAGGTGCAACTGTGATTCGTAAACCCTTTCGTAAATATTTCGGGTATTTCGGCACTGAGACAAACCTTGGAAACCCTAAATTTACACATTACCCGGCTGTTGCGACGATGTAGTATATAGGCGCTCGTACCTTGTACTTGATCAGTTCCTTCTTCCTGTCCACGATGTAATAGTGACCGTCACTATCCCTCCGCATAATATCTCCAGTCTTGTACCATCGTCCCGGAGCGAAGCTCGCAGCAGTGGCGTCAGGATTATTAAGATATCCCTAATCCATACGTAAAGCAGCGTTCTCCTGCATTACAATCATCACTCACCTTCATAATTGTCGGCCCGCGTACCCACATCTCCCCTGCCTCACCCTCCGCAACATCATTCCCCTCCTCATCCATCAACCTCAACTCAAGGTTAGGCAGCAACTGACCAATACTCCCAAACTTCCTCCTATGATCAGGTGGGAGTACCATTTGCGCTGGGCAACTCGTCTCTGTCGAGCCGCAACCTATTCCCGTGGTAAATTGAGCCCCAAGCGCTCACTTAAATATAGCTCAAATGAGAAGACGCACCCTGAATAAGCTTCACATCAGCGCCCTGCTTCGCGAGACGCCCAAGCAACCTTTCGGCCACCGCGAGTGAGAGAGGGGCCGCCGCTGAGGCAATACATCTCAATGAGGTCATGTCGTAATTATCAAGTCCTTTTGGCTCGTGTGTGAATGAAGCTATTGGAGTCGGTTTTACCATAAATACCTACCAGGATGCTGGCTGAGCGTAAGGATGATGGGCGGCGCAAGCATGATTATCGTCACTCTGAAGCGCTCGACGTTGCGACAGAGGCTTTCCGCTTCAAAACCTTGCAACATGAGGACGCAAGGCTGACCACCCATGAAAGGATAATTCAGGTGCATAACCAGTCCTGGAAATAGTTAGGAGCCCCTGTCGCTAGATGTCATAGCAACAACTGTACATACCGAAGCTATGATAGAATGGCATCAAACCGAGCTGGACATCTTTATCCGTCTCCACATACTTCCAAACGCTTTTACACATGCCGATGACGGTACACACGTTTTTATGCGTGGTCTAAGAATATCAAGCGACGTGAGTGTATTGGATATCGGGGACTTGATTTGGAGAACGGGGACTTGATTATTCCTCACCTCTACTCCCTTTGGCCTCCCCTGCAGGGATTTGATCACCAATCATTCGGCTATTCTGATGCAAATAACGTACCGTTGTGCCGGAACTGTAACAAATGTATGCCGCCTCATCCGCACAGTCCCCGTCGAATTTCTCCTCTTGATCCAATTCGCCCTTGTGCAAGAGGTAACCCAACCAATTCTCCGTTCCATACTCTCCTTTCGGTAAATCCTCATCCCAAAGCTGATCCATCACCCATATTCGCCTGTGGGCCTCCTCATCCGAAGTCCCAATCAGTTTGAACATATCCTTGACCACATTGATAAGATGAGGCGCAGCAAACACGACACGTGCTTTACTATCCAACCACTGCCAAGAGAGTTCTCGAGGTGTAAGACTGGAACTGGCGTAAGTCGTCCGCAATCCAGCAGCCAAGCATCTAGAAACAGGTCGAGCAAATGGACAACTTGTTAGTTTCGTCCTGGAGAAAACAATCCGAGAATCAACGCACGCAAAAACGGTGGCAGGCCAGGACATCGTGTTTGAGCTAAAGATCATTACAGTATCACCTCGTGCTAGCCTCGTCGGAGTCCGAGGATCGACGGCAGAAGGAAGTAAGATGTGGTTCCGAATCCCATAGCCCAGCTTCAACGCGAGTGTCTTGACCTTCTTCCTTGTAAGTGTGATCCCAGTGTCTGCATCCACAAAGGCCGGAGCGGAGGGATCATATTGGTGATATGTCGTCTCCATAAGATACGTAAAGATCGATTGGCGCACGATGGGCGTCAATGGCAGGTCAGAGCGGTAGATCCTTGGTTGAACTGTCATGGAGGACTCAGTGAGGTAGAACAGTACGGGATGAGGAAAGAGTCGAAAGAGCAATAGTAAGAGTAAGAGTCGCCAGGGCACCTCAAGTTACAAGCGTCACATTTAAATTTCTTCTGCCATCAAACATGAGTTGGTGAATGGACGTGGAAATAATTCACAGCCCTCTTTGGGACTGTCGCGATGTTAGGGAAGTGGTGATATCGGCATGGGGTTTGGACGGAATGGGGGAATCACGACCGTGATGCTGGGCAATCTGCACATCAAAGCCACCCGTGCCAGGAGATCTACATCCATTCACAAGGGGTAGCCACGCTAGAAGATCGGTTGCAAAGTTCCGGAAGGCATAAAGATCGTTTATGGTGCTCGTTTTTCATAGCGGTTTGCCCACGTTTCCGCAATCGGAGCCAATAGTCATTTCGGCGCTTTCCAGTGCACTTGGGTGGGTTAACTCGAAGTATCGATTGAAGCACGACACAACCACCTGATTGGCTGGGCCGAGCCTCATCCCATTCTTCGTCCTGTAAAAGTAGAATACGGCGTTTTCTGTTTCTAAACTAAACTCCGGGACTCTTAGAAGGCGTCTTGTCAGATTTCTAGAAGACAGGAACGTGTATGAGAAAACATCAACCAGACGTTCGACTTCATTTGCTTGTAGGCTTCCGATCACACTTTATCCAAGCTACGCTGCCATCTAACGCACTGCCCTGCAGAAGGCACATCCAGACCTCAGATCATGATCATCAAGGAGGACCTGGCGACTTGTGTGACTACCGCCGCCTAAGGTCAGGTTGAAGGATGACCCTTTCGAACCTCCGAAATTTATGAAGTCGCCAATACTGCGGTTACTACTACACCATATATCTGACCTGACACTATTTCCGAGAGAGTGAAGTGCATTGGTACACACTGGTCCCTATCCCTCTTGCAATCTGAAACAACCTGCTTTTCCGCCAAGTACACACGTCTTTCCAGGTTCAGGTGATCGGCTTCGGGAGAACATATATCACGCTCGACTCGGAGTCACCAGAGTCGCCTGGAAAGGCAAGGTGAGATGGACCAGTCACCACACAGTGTTCGAGTTCGGTGATCGCATCAGACCGAAGAATCAACATTAAGTATATGATTACACGTAGGCTGAATGGGGTTCCAGAGCTCCAGCATTTGGTTGGTGGGTGACACAACATATGTCGTATTGACCTCTGCTTGTATCAAAATTAACTTTGCGAAGCAAGAGCCGAAGCAAATCGGTAAAAGCTTTGAACCGGACATTGGTGAATCTGTGGCGTATTACTGATCTTGTTTTGGAACTATCCGCTCAGCTGGCCACCAGTTAATGACTATTATCATATTGTGTGAAATGGCTGGACAAATTTACCGTGACAGGGGTACGCCACCTCTGAGGAACGCTTCTGTTTCGTGATGACCGTGTATTCTGCATGGGCATCAATACAACTATAGCGAACATGATATGGAGCCCTCTCTTCCCGTTCGCTGAACACACCTCGTCCACTTCGACACCCACCATTCTGGAGTCACCTGGACCGATCCCAGTGCATATCTCTCTGGGACATAATTTGGGAACGAGGGACAACTTGCAACTCACCTCCCACGACGCCACAACCCCGGACAGTGTTGTGACGAGAAGGTGATGCTGTGGTATCACAGCTACTGTTTGATCTCAAGAGACTGTGGTTGTGATTCTTATTCCCGGCGGTTCTGTATGTCGAGCAAAAAATTCGGGCTGAACTCATATACATAGCTGCTCATTAAAACACCACGGAAGGCGCACCTCTCCGCCAGGGCCGCATTTCCATTACCAGAGGTATTTGACGAAGAACAAGGTGCGAGAGTGGGCAATACATAGCATCATCTTGGGGATGCCTTGTTCAGTTCCCTGCAGTGCTCTTCCCTGCAAATCTTTGTTTACTATTTGCAAGCAGGTGGGTCATCTCCTGATTGCTCCTTGTCACACTGAGGCCTTTGAAGCACCCCCGGTGACACTCGCAAAACGGTTGATTTGACCGAGGGTCGACTGCGCGTTGCCACGTGAATTTCCGTCTGGTACAGCTCAGCATCCGTCGAATCCCAGGCCAGCCCGGTGGGACCCTGGCGCACCCTGCATTTATATTCTTTTCGTTTTTTCCCTCCGCTAATGACTTTTTCATATCTACGTAACACTTGAGGAGAAATTACCATACACGGCTGTTCGTTCCAAACGTTTTAGATGCATCCTCCTGTCCCAAAGATCAGTAGAACTGCAAGTCTCACACCCGTCCGTATCTTTCTGGATTCCAACAATAGTGTTGCCGCATGAGAGGCATTAGAGGATATATGCTCCATATTGTGAATTTATGAAGTACAAGCCTATCGCCAGTACTATGGATGCTTTCATCTTCCTCTCCCTCACCACCTGGCATGGCCGGCAGTGTTCGGCTGGGTAACGGCATACAAATCTAAAGAAGTGTTCAATTACAATAGAAAAGTAGATAATTCGGACGTAGTGTCATATGTTGCTGAAACGTCAAGTGATGCAACGCCCATCCGAATGGGCAAGTCATGACAGAATGAGAAAGCACCCTCGGCGGACAGAAGGACCATATATTTCCGGGCGTAGGTGCTTCTGACATGCGTCAGATCTTTTAGCGGTAATCTCGTGAGCCTAAGATCTTGCACAGATGGTGCTTGCGGCCCACCTACCACGAAAGGAATAGCACACCCTTTCATCTCGTAATGGGATGCTCGGCACATGGGCCCTCATCTCAAGGTTTTATTGAGCACTATCTAGCAAGCTATTTACATGCGGAGAAAGGACCGGAGAAACTGGCTTCAACTGTGTAGGATGTCGATGTGGCTACATTTGCATGGTGCATTCACTATCTCAAACGTGAATTCACTTCTGTACTCGTGCTATGGATCGTATCGTTAGATATGATTGGGATGCTCGTCATTTAGCTTGCACAGAGCTTTATTCTTTGCATTTCTATATAGTAAGCATCGTTTGCAGATGTCAAGAGCCTTGCTTTCCTCTTATATCTTCTCTCCTCGCAACTCAACCTCTAGTAATCGCGCAAACCTTCTCAACAGCGAAGATGAGGGAGGTGGAATGCTTTACAGGCGAGGTTTTAGCGACTAAGACCATTCTACACCCCTTTCTGGATGCATATGTGAGCCCACGAACTTCAGGATCAAGCTAAAACGGGCTGGGCGCGGCGGTGGAAGGGCTCGTAACAGGGAGCTTGTGGGCCCCAGGATCTCGCCATTTTCGCACCTTTAACATCCTTGGCAACCATTTCGCACCTCTCTATCACTGCTTGTCATCATCGTCTGTAATACAACTCACCTCAGGTGCACAAATTGTACTTCTTTGAGTTCTCCAATTGTAGTTACTCGTTACTGGTCTTATTCATGTTTTTTGGAACAGATATTACTAGTGGCAACGAGCTTGAACTCCCGCAGGACAGTCATTAGAAGCGACCAACTATCGCACTTTGCTGAAAATGGTATAACTGGATTCACTCTTTTCGGTTGACTCCTGAGGAAAAATTCAAACGGCTCTTTGTAGAAGCTTTTAGCTCTAATACATGCGCCAATAATTCTCATCCTCGGAAGTCAGATTTGTACCGTGTCCTCCAGTAAGACTGCTCGCAGGAGTCAGGAGTCTGAATGTTTCTTAGTCGCCACTGAGCTCCAACTTGGCAACTCCAAGATGGCAATGATCGACAGTTCTCGACCAGTTCTGCGATTTCCAAATCAGTCTTAGATGGAATGCTCGCTGAGACTCATATCTGAAATCCTCCACACCGCCTTGGTCTTTTCTTTCATCAGTGCTCGTCTCGTCTTTTAAATCACAAACTTCGAGACCACGCTCCTCTTTCTTTCCTTCCCTCATCACGAAGCCCGGAATGAGTCCCGCTCCGACAATCGCCAATACATTTGGTGCGCATTTAATTGGGTCGTTCTTTGCAATGGCTTTGTACGGCGTCGCATTGGCCCAGGCGTACCACTATTTTGTCACGTTCCATGATGACAGATGGGCACTTAAGCTACTCGTATGTAGTTTAACATATCTGAGAAGCGAAACTCACGGGTTTCTTAATCAACCAAGGTGGCGATAATATGGTGTGTATCTTCATGGCGTCAACCCTCATACGGACTAACGGTCGTAAGTCTTCTTGAAACCGGGCATTCCGTCGGGCTCGTTTACGATGTCTATGAGTCGAACATTATCTTCCGTGACCAAACCGCGCATACCCAGAGCCTCAAAGGGTCAGCAATAGCAACGGGGATTGGAGGATTGATCTGCCTTCTCGTCCAGGTACGCAGACAGATTAATCAGCGTTGAACCACAACGCTCATCTTGTCACTAGTCATTCTTCGCTATCAGAGCATTTCGCATACTTCCAAACCCTTGGCGATTTATCGGCTTGTTCTGCATTTTCTTGTCTACTTTGAGACTCGCTGGGAGTACCTTCCTTGCCTGCGACGCTTTCACCTCCCGCACCCTCTCCCAATATAGGTCAACCGACAAATGGCTGATCGTAACCTTGCTATCTGCGGGTGCTGCCGTTGACCTAATCATTGCTATTTCAATGATCTATTTTCTCATCCGACAACGAGGAAATGTGTTGAACAAGCATGTATTCCCACCTCAGGTGTAGTAAACATATCTGACGCCCGTTATATTAGGTTCACCCAAGTTATTGATCGGTTGATTCTGTGGACCGTTCGTAAGCCGCATCCGACTGGCCTGTGCTGAGGCTTGTTGTTTAATCCTGTATTCAGGTTCAGGACTCGTTACAAGGTGCCAAGCCTAAAAGGCAGTAAAGCGTCCTACTAACAATAAGCTACAGTCTGACTGCGATAGGAATGCTCATAGCCGTGAGTTTGTAATACTATTCAACGTCTTCCAAGTCTGATTCATCTCTTAGTTCCACGTCGCACCTCGGAACTGTGAGTCCTACCAAGGTTTGCCGATTAAGCCCGAACTCTCAGCCACCTCACCCAGTATACTGGACAGCACTGTATGCGTGTCTTGCAAAACGTGGATTTGTTTTCTTCATTTATTTACTTCACTTCTCTGATGGACATTCTCCTTCAGTCTATTCCAATGCACTCATATCGACGTATGTTGCGAAACACTCGACACAAAATCCCTTCGGTTAACAACTTGTTCTAGACTGAACGGACGCCAGGAGCTCCGAGATAGAATATCCGCGCCCACCTGGATAGACTTGGACACACGTGAAACTGAACATCGTCCAGCTTCTAAGGGGTCCCGGCGTGGTACTACTGTACGTGATGTCCTTCATCAGTTCTCGCCCGACCGCCGTGCTTATTGGTGCAGAATTTCGCACTTCGACCTCGTCGAGACTCGAAAATAAAAACCGTGGCAGACACAGAAATCTTTGGTGTACTAGATACGCCAAGCACGAGCGAACAGCCGGTAAATAGTCTAGTTATTTTGAAATCTCTATGACGTGAAACCAATCATTGATTCGCCTTACAGCGATCCTCGTATCTGCCTTCAACGCCGTCTCCGTCCCTCAATTTGAAGAGCGTAGACTATTTTAATTAGAGCATGAACTATCATTGACACGAATCCGGCCACTTCGAGACTTTGTCATGAGTATCTTTATTCATACTCCAGTGTGTTTCTAGTATCTAGTGTGTCATAAAACTTTTATAAATGCCCAAAAGGCGTTTGCCTGGGTGACCAGGAGTATATCATGCTAAGTCAAAGATCTCAGACCCTTAGATACCGCAGAGCATGAGCGTTAACTACATTCGTTTAGGCAGTGATCGCCGTCAAACCATTTCTCCCACCAGTTTACTTAACCGGGTGGTGGTTGACTGGCGGACGTCCGAATTCGTTTTTCCAAACCAAACGCAGTAGCAGCACTAGTGCATCTCTCGACCGTTTCTATCAAGATCAACGAGGAATGCAAACACCGAATATGTATAGAAACAAGAATGAAACTAACATTACAGGGCTAAATCCTGCTAATCATGCAGAAAGGGCAACTTTCTCTAGCTCAAGCCCAAAGTCACCCATGATATTCGCCAACGCACATGAAGACCCACTTGGTCCGCTAACGCTCCCACTGACCGGAGGTTCGACACTCTGGCTCCGTAGACCCACACCGGATTTCACAGGCATATCAAACACACTAGCCTCCAGGGACCGACATAGCGCTTCGAACAATTTTCGTGAATCCTCTGCTCCAAATCCGCCGATCGTCATCGCCTTAATGAGCGCTTTAAATTTCGTGCTCACGACATTCGGAACGCCGGCTAACATCCTGTCGATCATGACTCCGAGTTCTTGTACGTCTTGTTTAAACGGGCATAGCTGTCTAGGGGGAAGAGGATGCTTGGAAGGAGAATTAGGGGCAGGTGTTGATGCCCTCCGATCACGGATGCTGGGAGCATCCTCTTGGATCCTTTGGGCGCGTGAGAAGTTAACGAAATAGTATCTCACGGGATACCTAGACCTGTCAAAGCATTCTGAAGTCTGGGTGAGATGATGTTGATGGTGGTGATGATGGTGGCGAGAATGGTCGTGCCGACGTCCGGAATGAGGTTTCGATGGTGTTGAGATGCCCTGCACCTGACATTGTGATGTAGCAGCGGAAATAAGTGAGACTGAGGATGCATTGGTGGAATGCGGACCGCTGCTCAGATCAATCATGTAGGAACTCGGGTCAGAGCAGGAAAATCCCACAAGCTTGTGTTCATGTAAGAATGATAGGCCTTCTAAGATTTGGCGGAAGAAGTCGATGTACTGGGCGACGGTGGACATCGGGGGTGTATTGTACTCGGTCAGGCGTTCCATGCATAGATAGAGATATTCAGAATTGGGGTCATGGTCAACGACTTGAAGGATGTGCGGACAAGGGTTCCATGGGTCCTGACGGAGGTCGGCTAGGTTGAGTTCGAGTAACAGAGAAACCTCTGTTGAGTCTCGGAGGGCGCGCTTGATCATGAGTGGGGATATAGGAGATAAGGAGAGGAGAGATGTAGAGGGGCTAGGATCGAAAGTGACCTGAAAACACTGAGTTGAGGCTGAAAATGCACACAGCACTACATTCATGCTCACAAAATTCTGTGGATCCAACTCATCGAAAGGATTTACAGGGCCGTCAAGTAGGTCATCCAGTATCGTTTGGTAATCACTGCGCATTTCATCAAACACATGGGGTCAAAATCAGAGGAGAACGAGGTAGAAAGCCAAAATAGCGTACGTGAGCGATGACGTCATAGGAGATAGGGACTCTGAGCCCGAACTACAGCATGTTGGACAGGTAGTTTCGGGGTGATAGAAAATTCCATGTCCAAATTCCTGGTCTGAAAGGATAGAGTCGACGCTTCCAACCCGGGGAATGCGTTCCAGTGGATGCCCAATCTTCTCGAAGATCTCTGTGTCCTCGAGCGTCGCATCACTGTCGGCACCGTCAGACTCCCCATCGGATTCGGAGTCAGGAGCTGGGCTGAAGCAAAGTCCTCTTTCAAAGTAACCCAGGTCCTTCTCGTCATTATTGTCTTCTGGGACCGTCTCGAGTGAAGGGGAAACCATGCACGAGCTGTGCGCCGAGTGCGACGGTGAAGCATTAAGGAGGTCTGTGGGGGGGCGAAACTTGAGCTGCATATTGAGAGATGCTGGTGGTCTAGGGGAAGAAAACATAGTACGTGCAGGGACGGGCGGGGATGTTGTTATAGTGCGGCGGTGGAGGGAAGATCGGAGAAGCTCCTCCTGCTATTTTCTCCAATCCTTGGGTCTCACGTCGATCTTTGCCTTTCCTCCCTCTCCCCCTCCCACTCCCTGTTGCCCTATTTATCCCTTGCGCTCTCTCTCGCTTATAGCACTGCCAACAAGCGTCTCTGACGCGCCAGACACCTAACCTCAGTAAGTCGCCCATAGCTACTACATCTCAACAGCCTTCCGCGGACCATGGTAAGCACGGCACAGGCCCCATTGTCCGGCTCAGGAATACATGTTCCGCCACCCTTGCCAAGCTTTGTTTTCCTATTCAGGTTTCTGAGACCTGTCACGTGCCGCACTTACTTCGACCGCCTGCCCCATATATCGGTCTCTCCCCTGCCCTAGAACGAATCGGGGTATCGATGAGCACTTCAAGCAGTGAGCTAGTTTTGCTCGGGACCTAGTCCATTAAGATTACGTGGATCCTTACCAGTCTGCGCCATCCCATACCAAGATGCTGAAGTTTTTCTGGTGTTTCCAACGGTACTGGGACCCTGTTCTACAGGCAACTTAAAGAAAATTCCACGCAACAACTAGCACAAGGCTCATAGAGGAGATGGTGATCTGATGAACTTTCCGAAGCGCCTCCCGTTGGAAACCCTCTCTTTTTCATACCACGTACCTCTCCTGCTCAAGTTCCAGCCTTCCCTAGAGAAGAACACAGTACCTCTAACGCCACAGATGGCCTGACGAAACCCAGGTCTGAAATAAACAGAGCAAGAGCATCTTGTCGTCATTTTGCTCAGTGCGTCTTACTGCATGCGACGTGAGTGAATAAAATCAGAAACACAGGCGCTTGTCTTCCTCTTGTTCCCCGATCAACCCCTCCCACAGCATACGTTACTACGCGTGCTCCCAATCATCAAGCGCCAAAAGCGGTACTCCTTCTAATATCCGCTGTCTCTTTCTTCACGATTTCATTTTTGCCTCTCTTACAGGGTACGCGGTGATAGTTCAACTTGGGGGTCAACCGGCAGTGGCAAATATGGCGCAAAATGATCGGCGAATAGTTTCAGAGATAAAGATTACTTCGGAGCATCTTGTTATAATTCTATCAGTCATACTAAGTTCGTGAGTTAAGGAAGGGACTAGGAAGGGACTAGGAAGGGACTGGGAAGGGACCGAGAGGGTGTGATTACTAAGGGGGCAACTATCTATCATTATACCATAAGTCCTCAAGGGATGATTAACCGAAAGAGAAAACGAGAGTCTGTCCGTCAAATAGATGAAACTACTGCCCAATCAATGAACGTATGTTACTCTTGACAAATGGTAAAAAGATATATGTATGACCCCTTCCGAGGGTGATCGTGGATGTCCGGGATGTGTTAGGTAACAACGATGCAAAGCGAGAGAGAGACAAGGTACGAGGAAAAGAGAAACCCGGGGTGATCAAGTCCAATGTGTGCATGATAATGCATAAAAAGTTTACGTTAATGAGAAAAGTTCAAGACGGGGAATGGGGAACACAGAAACCGTGCAATATCGAAAAAAGTCTACGATTCTGAGAGAATTTTATCAATGGACTGGTTCAAGAAGTCCTTTCTAGAAGTGAGGTCCGCCTTAGGGAATCGAGAAGCAATCGCCTCTCTCGCAGTCCTATCAAAACGTGAGTACATTGGTACTGCTCCGTATCGGTATTCACAAACAAGGGTACTCACTTTTTAGTAACGGTCATCAGATCTTGTGTACTCAAATAATTCCTCAGCGCCTGGAACAGTTCTTCATCCGTCGGGTTCTCTGACATACTCGGTGTCGCGAACGGATTCACACTAGTCGCAAACGAGAACGTTGACATTGGTCGTTGTTGCGAAGGTCCACCAAATGGGTTCGCTGACGGCGGCATACCGCCAAGCCCACCGGCCTGAGATCCGTGGATGCTACCACTGCCCAACATGCCCATATTCATACCGAGCGGCATCCCATACATGCTTCCAGTGTTCTGATATCCGAGCGTCGGCAGCATCGGCATCGTATTAGCTCCATAATCAGAGCCCGTGACTGAAGGAGGTCCTCCGCCAAATGGCATAAGCGGGATTTGTGGGAGTCCACCACCGTATTGCGACATGGTCTGCGCAGGAGCAGGACCGCTCCGGTGTGAAATGTTGCTGTGCGAAGCCTGACTTCCTCCGGCGGCAAGGCGAAGGTTGGGGTTGCTGCTATTATTGTACGTGAGGTTGGTGTCCCGATAGTAGTCGCCAGCTTGAGATGCCTGGTGGTATGTATGAGGGGATTCTTCACGCGAGCGTCCACCATAACGAGAGCGAGGCTTGCTGTCATAACCGGTATCATCTGAGCGACGCGATCCAATCTCCCAGGCTTCAGCTTCGTATTCTAGAAACGTCGCTAGTAAGGACCCTTGAAGTCATGATGGAGCAGGTTACGTACCGCTGAACTTCTTGAGCGGAATCATCGATTCATCAAACTTCTCTTCTTCACTCATGAGGACTTTCTTTTCCTTGCCTTCACCAACGACGACACGGGTATTACCCCAGCTGAACTCATCCATGCACCAGAATGAGTATACAGGGAGGAAGAAGCTGTAAACCGGGTATCTAAACGGGAGTGTCAGCCTGTTCATGAATAAAAGGGATCCAAGCAAGAGACATACGAAAGGACGTAGACAACCATCCAACCGACGAGCATGAACTCTCGCTTCAGGATGAAAATGATTGCTTGCAAACCGTATACAACAGCCAGCATGATGATAGCGATACGAGGGAAGGCAGCAGCACGGGTAGCGACAACAATGATGAGATAAACCAGCTAGAAAGTATTCATCAGTACAGTTAGATACGCCTGAAAACCAACACCCACATAGACGACAGTCGCCGGAAGGATCTATAACCGAGGAAACTCATATTCAGCAAGCTGCTCACGGCAAATAAAAAAGAACAATCAACTCACAAGAGTTCCCAACAGATCAATGAACACGAAGAACCTCATCGAGAAGCAACAGAACCCAAACAACTCAGGCAAAAGCACCAACTCGCACAAATTATGTACCGTCGAGTTGATCCACCGACGTCTCTGCGAGAACAACACTCTCCACGACTCGGGCGCCATAGTGTGCGCAACAGCATCAGGGCAGAACTTGGTCTTGAACGTCGGGAAGTGTTTCATCAACAGGGTCGTCAAGAAACGATCTTCACCAAGCGAGAACAAGTTCTTCTTGTGCAGTGTATCGACGTTGGGTTCCGCGTATTCGTCAATGATCCGGTTGGAGATGATAACCGGACGACCTTTGTCTGCGGTGCGAACACGGTATAGCGAGAAACAACCAGGCAAGCAGGTGACGGAGCCGAAGAGCGATTCAAAAGCTTTGGAGAGGTGGTGCGAGATGTAGTATTCATAGACTTGGATCATTGTCCACCACGAGCCTTCTTCGTTCTCGAGCTTGGTCTCGCCGCAAATACCAATGATACTGGAATCATCCGCGCAGGATGCAACAAGTCGGTTCAGCGAGGTTGGGGTGACAGTCTAACCGAGACCATCAGCACAAAATCCCACCAGAAATACTCAAAAATTGACACACCGTATCAGCGTCAACAGTGAAGATATACTCGTAAAACGCCGGGTCAATACCAATCACATTCCTCATCTGGTGGTAAATCTCCAGTTCAAGTGGCGACATCGGAGCATCGAAGTGAACCCGATTGAGATAATGCAGCAACAAAATCTGTGAGTCTCGCTTGCCACGATTACCAGGCTTCGAGCGTTCAGTCGGCTTGCCAACCTTGACGACGACCATATAACTGCACATCATCATGAATACCTCGTCCGAAGCAAACACATCAAGAAAAAAGAGAAGCACTCACGGCACGACATGTCCCTCGAATTCATACAACCCTGAATACACCTTGCCATAGTTGATCGCTCTCGATCCCTCGCCCACAGACTTGAACATCAACGGCTCCGGGTCAAGCTTGGGGTCTATACCCAGAATATCCAGCACAATTCTCGGCGTCGTCCTATCATTCCCGCTACCTATGATATTTCCATCACAGATAATGAAGATGAGCTTGCGTTTATCGTCGTAGTCGAGCGCGGCGAGCGAATCAATAGTGCGCCGAAGCGAGTCTTCGCCTTCAGTATAACACGGCACCTGACAAAGCACGAACTTGTCCTGGTTTTCTGGTGATCGTTTCGGGCCGAGTTGAAGGGCAGCCAAGACTATCGAAAAAAATCCAATCAAGAACCATCAGCAACACTTCCGCACAGCAGAGCCGGAGAAAACCGTACACTTAAGACCCATGGACCCCATCAGGATACCCGACGCAATTAACAGCAGATAGTTCTGGGTCTGGCACCTCGGAGTCTTCCTGAAATCCGTGTCACCAATATAGAACGCGTTCTTCAAACAAGCCACATGCTGCGCCCTCCGCACCGGCTCCATAGCATCCAACACCTGAGTCAACTGCTTCGTAACATCCTGTCCCGAGCGTTGCTTGAACACATCCGAAACTTCCGGGGCCAAAAACGCGAATTGCGGCGCAGCAGAGTTGAGCTCGATTGTGTTGATGTAGTCAGTCAGGTCATACAACGAACCATCCCACACGCCCCAGATCCTACAGCAAAAAAAAACAACATCAGTAACTCCAATATTGAAAAAACAAAAGAAAGACATACTTGGCGATATCCTGATCAGCAGCATATCCCTTGATAACTTTCCCATCCCAAACCAACGGACCCTTCCTAAAATCCTTCATCTTCTTCAAAAACCTTTCCGTATACCAATTATCCTGAGACAACGCCGGACTCGGACTCCCCGCACCCCGTCCATTCTTGTGTATTGCCAACGGCGCTTCCGGGGTGAAATTCTTCGGAGTCAACGCGATAGTATCATCCTCGACCAAATCACGACATGCCAGTGTCAATGGCGGCGGGAAATAATATGTCATATCCTTGCCCGCAAGCACGTCAAGCGAATCGAGTCCGTTACTCCGCAGGTTCGGAATATCCGAGTGATCGCCAAACACAAAGTTCGACACATCGTAAACAACACCTTGCACCGCAACCCAATAATCATCATGCCCTTGATGGCCGCCAACTTCCTCCAGCGTCCACGCCTTATCAAACCCGGGACACAACAACCGACCGAACTCGACAATGTAGAAGATGACCAGCCCGTTGAGGATGAAGATCAACCAAAAGATCGTAACCTTTTCTCTCCAGGCAAGTTGCACATCCGGACGCTTCATCCGACCAATGTATTTGAGAAGGAATCCTGGCATCCACCACGTTGTCAACCACACAATCCGCAACCACCACCTCCGCGAACGCGTCGTAGGCACTTCCTCAACCGCATTCGGAGCCTCCTTGACTACGATCTCCTTCGAGGCCCCTGAAGGTCCAAGAGGCGGCGACCCACCAGGTGCACTTGGACTCTTCTTATCCCAATCCGACCACGCACCACCCTCATCCGTCCCATTGAAGCTCCTATTCGGCAGATTCGGCGTTGGAAGTCCACCAGCAGCATACCCTCCCGCACCCAAACCATCACCAGAGCGTAAAAGGTTGTCCGCACTCTCCGACCCATAGTACCCACTGTGCGGCACATCCTGATGCGTATACTCTGTCCCATCATCTACAAACCCATCATCCTCCTCCATCGTATCCGCAGAATTCTTATGCTCCTTCTCAGCAGCCCTAACCTGATCCTCAACCATCTTCCACGCACTATATGACAACCAAATACACCGATGTCCCAAGGCATAATCCACACCCTCTTTCCATCCATTCGATCTCACACACTGCATAATCCTCTCCTCCTCCGATCCGCGCATCGTAGGCACATACCGATCACAGAACGTACTAAGCTCATAGTCAACGGTGTACTCCACACTCCTCCGTGCGACGAGATCGGGTAGGAGAAGCAGACGGATTTGGTTCTTGACGCGACGTTTGTCGAAGGAGTTGGGTGAGCTCGAGTCGTTAGGTCGGATGCAGGTGATAGTCCAGAGACGGGTTCGGTCGAGACTTGCAAAGACTTCGGAGAGGGTGAAGTTGAGCTGAGCGGTGACGGGATAGGTTTTGCCTGGGTCAAGGCGGGGATGTTCATCTACGGGTGAGGGAGGTGTGCCAGTGGAAGAGAGGATGGGAGTTGGTTGGCGGAGGGGTCGGGAAGAGACTTGAGCTTGGACGACAATGTTCTCGTCTTTGCTGTGTCGCTCTGTTGCTAGACTGGGGCCGGAGAGAAGTTTGGAAACGAAGGCATCACTCGAGCCACGTAGGAGGGTGACGTATGCGGAATCCAGCAAGTCGGAGTCTTTCTCGATGAAACCTCGAATGTCATAGGAAGCGGAACCAGCATAATGGTTGATACCGAACAAGAACCGGTCTTGTGCACCACCAACACTGGGACTTGCGATGTACGAAGCGTGGACACCAAACTTGGAAGCCATTTCTTGAAGGAGATCCTCATCCTTGTGATCGCCACTCTTGCCCGACTTGTACGATGAACAGGCTTTGTTGACGAGCCCGAGCAGCCCACCGGGTTTCCTTTGAGACCTCTCGCTGAGCTGGGCGCCTCGGAGGAGTTCAACGCAAGCGCCGTTGTCCATTGTCGAGATGTTAGGCAGGGTGATGCCATCACCCGCTTGTTGTCCGTTATACCCGACATTCTCAAACGAGTGTCGGAGGATGTAGGAATGTAGAAGCTCGTCGTTGAAGTTGATGCAGAACTCCTCGAACCCATTTTGTCCGTAGGCGGAAATGAGGGGAGCAGCACCGGTGAGAGCAACGGAGGTGGTGCCGGAGGGACCCCGTGTTTGGAAGCCGGGTTGGTCTAGAAGGACGATTTGGGTAGGGGGAGGTGGATCCTTCGCACTTGGAGCGAGACGGTGGTTTGCGGTCTCGACCACGAATGCAAATAGAATCGCGTACAAATCTCGCACGCAGTGATCACGTTGTGCGGCTGCTTGCTCCGCATTGAGAAGAACTGTATACAGTTCTTTCCGGACATAGCTAGTCTTGTTGGTAAGGACTTGTGTGAGGTCCTCTGGAGAGACGCCAAGGAGACGCGCGGCGTGATCAAGGACATCAGGATTAGCGATGTATGCAGCGACGTCTTTTGCATCCGGGTCTGCGAACTGGAGGTTGCCTAGAAGCAAGATGGCAACCAGGAGACTAAATATAGAGGTCATGTGCTTCTGCTTGAAGCCGAGGGTGCGCATTGCGGCACGGAGGTCGCCCATCCCGATCGAGTCGTCGCTAAAGGGACCTGACGGGAGGCGATAGCAGCCCGACGACGCAAGTAGGGCATAGTCGGACGCATCTTCGAGGTTGAGGGCATCCCGTTCCTGGGGGGTGGAGCCAGCAAGTAACTGGTAAAAGACATGATATGTACGCTCCTCGTGGGAGAGGCGGTTCAGGCGGGACTTGTCTAGACCGTAAGTCAGCACTTTCGCTGAGGCTATACGGCCGCGTTCGTTGAAGTGCAACTCAAAGTACCGGCCGTGGCGGGAGGCATTGGGGTTCATAAGGGTTTTGGCATTGCCAAACGAATCGAGAACGGTGCCAAGTGCCTGGATCTGCTCAGCAATTTTGGCTTCCTTCTTGGAATGGGCAGAAAGCCTGAGGATTTGATTGACGAAAAGTCGAAGACTGGACGACTTGCCCGAACCGGTGATGCCTCTGTCATACGCCGAGTAAGCGGACAATTTTTGCCGAGAGAACAAAAGAAAGAAAGACGAACCTTGTCACAACAGTCTGAGACTCCTGGCGCCTGCGCATCAGCAGATAGACCTTTGCAGCCTGCTCGTAGAGATGGGGCTGGAGAGGGCGGGGAGAGTCGACCATGGGGATAGAAGTGTCCTTGTAGCAGCGTTCTTCATATTCGCGTGCGCTGACGTCGTTTACATTTGCGAGAGTTTTGTAAGGATTGACAACGACCAAGTTGGATGTGCCGATGCGAGTGTAGGGAAGGTCAGCACGAAAACGGGCCTGAAGGACGTGGAGGATGGCATCGTCGGAGGGATAGATTGTTGCGGATGCTGAGGTGGAGACAAGATCTGTGAGGTCACCAGAGGCGATGGCCTGAGTAGCAGTGTTGGCAGCCATGGAGGGCGTTCCCTCGCCCCGTTGGTGTGTGCTGGACAGGAGAAAAGCGTAGAACTCTTACAAGATGCTTGGCCAAACACGGAAACACCAATAACAGCCCGTCCACGTGACCACATCCATTCCACGTATTGGCTCAATATCCAAATCTCTTCCACAAATGCTCTTCGACGTCAATGTGAGTAACTGCCAGATAGCACACAATATATGCTGAACATCCACAGCGCAAACTATTTGCGCGCTCAGACCGCGTCAAGGGCGTCGACTTTCACCCAACAGAGCCCTGGCTCCTTGCCGGCCTCTACAATGGCACCGTAAACATCTACAACCTCGACACTGGTGCAGTTATCAAGACTTTTGAGGTTGCCGACGTCCCTGTTCGCTGTGTCAAGTTTATCGCACGCAAGAACTGGTTCGTCGCAGGCTCAGACGATTATCAGCTACGCGTCTTCAACTACAACACCCATGAAAAAGTCGTCGCTTTCGAGGCTCACCCTGACTACATCCGATGCCTTACTGTCCACCCTACCGCACCGATCGTCCTTACAGGCAGCGACGACATGACCATCAAAGCCTGGGACTGGGATAAGCAGTGGCGCAATATCCAGGTGCGCCGGTATCCACCCCTGCATCTATCAATATCGCTAATGAGATTTGCAGACATACGAGGGCCACACGCACTACATCATGAACATCGCCTTCAACCCAAAAGACTCCAACACCTTTGTCTCTGCCTGCCTTGACCGTACTGTCAAAATGTGGTCCATCGGTTCCCCAATAGCCAATTTTACCATGGAGGCCCATGACAAAGGCGTCAACTACGTCGACTTTTACCCTGGCGCAGATAAGCCATATCTCGTCACCACCGGCGACGACAAGACCGTTAAAGTGTGGGATTACCTCTCCAAGAGCTGCGTACAGACAATGGAAGGCCATACCAACAACGTCTCATTCGCCGTTTTCCATCCCAACCTACCTATCATCATCAGTGGAAGTGAAGACGGCACCGTCAAGATCTGGAACAGCGGCACCTATCGCATAGAACACACCCTCAGCTATGCTCTCGAACGCGCATGGTGTCTCGCTCTCCGGAAAGACACCAACGAAGTCGCAGTTGGTTTCGACGAGGGTGTCGTCGTTATCAAAGTACGTCTCCTTCCCTTTCCAACCAAATATAATCCTAATCCTACTTTTGCTTCTAGCTTGGCCGCGACGAACCTACATACTCCATGGACCCCTCCGGCAAACTCGTCTACACGCGCAACCACGAAGTCCTCTCAGGCAACCTCCAAACTCTCCCCACCGACGACACAACCTCCACCTCAGATGGTGCTCGCATTCCACTTACAACCAAAGAAATTGGTTCCACTGAAATCTTCGCTACGTCCCTCCTCCACTCCCCCAACGGCCGTTTCGTCACCGTCGTCGGTGATGGCGAATACATCATTTACACCGCCCTCGCTTGGAGGAACAAATCCTTCGGTAACGGTATTTCGTTTGCTTGGGCGCCTGATAGTAACACGTATGCTGTGCTGGAGAGTAAGGTCAAGCTGAAAGTATATAAGAATTTCAAGGAGAGGAATGGGAGTGGGATGAAGGGTGCTGGGAGCTTCGCCATGGATGGGCTGCATGGTGGTCCGGTTTTGGGTGCCCGTGGGCCCGGGTATGTAATTTTCTGGGATTGGGAGACGGGAGAGATTGTTAGGCGGATCGATGTTGATGCTAAGAACGTGAGTAACGCATATATTCAACTTTTTGTCGTTTGTTGAATTGTGATGTAGGTCTATTGGTCGACAACTGGCACGCTTGTTGCGATTGTCTCTGATGATTCGTTCTATGTGCTTCGGTTTGATCGAGATGCATATCAAGATAAAGTCGATGAGGGCGCTGAAATCACGGACGAGGGTGTTGAAGAGGCGTTCGAGGTCGTCGCTGAAATCAACGACAGGTATTTCCTATCATTGCAGCCGCATACAAACACATATACTCACGCTGTCACTACTGCAGTGTCCAAACAGGTAAATGGATCGGCGACTGTTTCATCTACACGACACCCAACCGCCTCTCCTACTTCATTGGCACCGAGTCCTACACTATCAGTCCCTTTGATAGGCAAGCCTCCAAGTTCCCCGTATTGACAATTGATGATTGACATTCATGTCTAGTCGTTTATACCTTCTCGGCTACATCCCCGCGCACAACCGCGTCTACCTCGCCGACAAGGACCTCAAGATCTATGGGTACAGTCTCTCACTCACCGTCGTCGAATACCAAACCGCCATTTTGCGGGGAGACTTGGACGCTGCAGCCGAATTGCTCCCTACAATACCCAAAGACCAATTGAACAAGGTCGCGCGGTTCCTCGAGGGCAGAGGTGGGCATCGTATCAGCTATCCCTCATAAACACACTCTTAATCTTCCGGATCTTCCCATTGTTCTACAGATATGAAAGAACTCGCTATCAAGGTGACAACAGACCCAGACCACAAATTCGACCTCGCACTCTCTCTAGACGACCTCGACGCCGCACACGCCATCGCGCTCTCCGTGCCCGAAAACGAAGCTGAAGTCAAGTGGAAAGCCCTTGGTGACCGCGCGCTAAGTGTGTGGCGATTCGATTTGGCAAAGGAGAGTTTTGCGAAGGCTGGGGATTTGGGAAGTTTGTTGTTGATTGTGTTGAGTGTTGGAGATCGGGAGGGTGTTGAGAAGGTTGTTGAGAAAGCTAGTGCATAACTTTTCTTTTTTCATTGATGAGATCTCCCGCTAATTGATGAAATGTAGTTGAGAAGGGACAAAACAACCTTGCGTTCGCTGCACTTCTTCAGCTCGGCCAACCTGAGAGATGTGTGGATTTATTGATCAAGACAGGTCGTGCTCCGGAAGCGGCATTATTTGCGCGGACGTATGCACCGAGGTTCGTCCACCCCGAGTCCCTTGTCAAACCTATTACTAATGCCTTCTCTTTCCTTACCACCTGCAGTAAGGTCCCAGAAGCAGTCCAATCCTGGACATCTGACCTCAAATCCAAAGGCCGGTCAAAGCTCGCAGCAGGGATCGCTGATCCATCGACGAACCCGGAGTTGTTTGAGGAAGGATGGGAGGAGGCACTACAGAGGGAGAAGGCGGTGGGTTTGAAGGAGGGTGTGTTGGTCGATGTTGGTGCGTCTAGCTCTGGGGCAAAAGGTGAGGACGAGGAGGATGAAGATGAGGAGGAAGATGAGGAGGAAGATGAGGAGGAAGATGAGGAGTAGACGAGTTGTAGATACCTCTTGTGTAGCGCTGTAGCCTTTAATTTGCTCGATATCGGTTGAGAGTTGGGTCTTTCGTTGTACTTTCAATTGCAAAACTTCATTTTTCTTTTTCGAGCCTTCCAAGAAATTTGGTACCACTGCTACCGCGTAGGTTGTTGGCTACTCTCCAAGATCTACATAGAATCACTCGGTGGGCTGCGACTGATCAGTTCAGAACCCATTCTTGGTAAGCCGGATGTATGCTCCAACGAGAACTCCCGCACAAGGCCGACACTTCATACGCCTGAGCATCTCCAACTGGAGTTGTAGTAGAGTTCGTGCATGAGAGGTCTTCCTGTCCTTCCAGAAGTGAGTATACCTGGGAAAGTATCTCATACAAACACAAAGCAAGGTCTAGACAGTTTTTGGTCAAAGCGATACGAGCCTACGCGAGCCACTTGTTCGATGTTCGGTTACTTCTGAATCCTGACAAAACTGCACCACGTTTTCGCAAGCAAAAAGAAGTTGGTGTGAGATACGAAATCGGGCGGAAAAGAATGGGACTGGTCATGAGGGGAAGGTCTGATTGGAACGCTTGTACGTTATTGCTGGCAAGCTTCACCTCAAACAACAACGAACTACATAGGAAAACCTCCCCCCCGGATACCGCTCTTATGCAGAAACCATACGGTCCCTAAACGGTCTGCTCCGTAGCGCTCCGCCTATTCCTTCTTCGTCAATGTTTCCTGTGGATCCCTAACGCGAATTCAAAGCATATCGTTTCCGCCTCACCACAGTGACAGACCGGATGTGCGGCCTTCATGTAAAGGATTTGCATTGGTGACCTCCGCACACGCCACGGAATGCAAGTACCTCGCAAGCTCTTGGCCTTAGTTTCCCAATATGTGACCTACCAACAACACAGAAACCGGATGACGGGCAAGAACCGGATTCGGTTCTCGAAGCCATACAGACTGCGCGCCAACACAATCTCCGAGTGATAACTAAGGAACGGTGGCTTTAAATAAAGGCTGAGTGCTTAACCTATATCGACAACGACTAGTGGAACAGATGGCACCTACTAAGATTCACGAAAGGGTGTTGAGGTCCCACCGCAACTGGTAATGCTAAATATGCCCCAGGCCATGGACACGACCCCACTGCGTCCACAATCCGAGCGTCTGCCACCCCACTGAATATTCGTTGGCTACCATCACACCTTCGCCCTACCCCCCGAATTGCCTCGCCTTCGTCAAACATGTCCATCCAGAAACTAAGAAAACCATTCTGCACCAGTTCTTCTCTCAAGCATTTCGCCAAGGAGTTGAACAACCTCAAGAGCACATCCTTGAAGGCTTGGATTATGTTGACTTCAACGAAGGAATGGATACCGTATGCCCAACGCCTTTGTTTCTACCACTTGAAGTCGCTCATATTTTTTTTTTCTGGTAATGTTACCTTCGGCCGGCAACTCCAATGCACGCTACAGCCTTCTTGTATTATTTCAGTCGCAATGGATGTCGAATAATACAGGTATCCAGGATGGGCGAGATAGGGATTGATGCCTCCTCGGAGACAGCATTATACCTCGGTGCCTTGAACCGATTGTGGTGGGTTGCATAATCGGGTGGCCGGAGATATACTGGGAGGTGTCAATGAAAGCGGGAAAGGGGGCTGTGGAGAAGCCGATGCTGCTCGTGGCAGCTAAAGATGACAGGACTCGTGGTGAACGTCAGAAGTGGAGCTGGGATGCAGGCAGTGTTCAAGAGAACCCTAGTACACGCAGGGTAAAATGACGGAAGCTGTGAGATGCAGTTCCACCCGGAAATTAAATCACTTGTACATCCTTGGCTGTGCTTAGGAATGCGCATTTGACAAAATGTGGCATTGCCCCTTCGCCATTTCCACAGAGAGCTTGATAGAGAACTGTAGACAGCTCATAGCTTTGTTTGCCTTACAGACATCAACACATATAGTATTTCATTCTAGATCTTCGGAACACCCACAACTGGGCCAACACCTTGTGGGTAGTATAACTTGAACCCTCTTTACCTGCACTTATCGAGGCAACACAGGAAGCCGCCCCTATGCTTCGTACTTTTTATAGTTTTTTTCACAACGGGTATACTCTCCTTCGGGATGTCGTGCTGGTGTTACTGGTACTACCGGCTGCATCATACGTCAAGTGAGAATAGACAGGCAATGGATAGTCACAAACATCGACACACGGCAGAATCAAAGAATGGCCAACAGGCCGGCGCTGACGTGGCATGGAGGACGATCGTTGAGCAGTTGCAGCGACAGTGGAGGATATACCATGCTCTTTCCGTGATTGTACTTCCGTAAGAGTGCCAATAATGTCAGAGCGGAGCTGTGCTGATTGTGCAATATCCCTAGTACCACGCTGCGAACGTTCGTGCTTCCTGCGACAGAGAAATGCTCATGGGCATTCGTCCTCGCTGTCATCGCTTCATTAAGTGGAATGATGAATTTAGTCTTTACTACAATTTATCAAGAGTATACCGAAACGTTTCGGGAACAAGCCACAGTTGAGAGATGGCTTAAGGTAGTTTGTTGGATTACTTGAAGATTTTGCCCGCTGACGTATGACTGGTTCAGGTTTCGCGCAACCACTGGTCCTCCTTGGACTCAATGGTATTTTGGGTATTCTTCTCGCTTCCGGCGACCTGGTTTTCGAGGTAAATTACAATCAATATCCAACTACGTTATCTCACACCAGCCTTGGTAGCACTGTTGGAGCAAGTGTTCTCTCGATGGTGGTCTCCACCTGGTCGGGAGTCTCTTCGGATTTGACCTCCAACCTTTGCCCTTCCAGCCACGTATACTTTTTTCGTGGAACAATGGTTAGTTTCATCTCAGCCGCAGTCACAAGTGTGTTACTTGTGATTCTGACTCTGTAATCTCTCGCATTGAGCGACAAGAATTCGTAGTCCCAAGATTGTTTTTGCATATTCTGCCCCTTCCCCTTTCTAACAAATTCTAGCTTGAAAATCCGTGTGCATAGCAACTATATGGACGTTTTTGCCAGTATATCTTTCTCTATACTTTGACACGTCTGAATATGACAACGACAATGAATCCGAACAGAACGGTGGGGTGGTGTACGCGAAAGTTGCCCACTGTTGGGATGCTGAGTTTCATTTGAAGAATATCTAGTTATACCGCGAAGAGTGAGACAAGGACAAGGGGACACAGAGCATCGTCACGCGAGAGCATATTATTGTTAAATAGCACAATGACCGTCTCGCAACCCCGGGATGTTTCGTCTTGGTGGCCTGCAGTGCGCCATTTTGAAACGTTGCGTCAAAGGGCTCAAACCATGGGGAAAGATAGCAGGCGTCGGCGGCACTTTGAACATCCCCTTGCAGTTCAAGCAGGACTGGGGTCTGAGAGTCGTCTGTATTCGACGGTGAAAAATAAGAGCGGCCTGTTACAACACAACGAGTATAATGTTAGCGAGTATACTGTTAAATGGGTAGAAAGGATAGGTCTCAATACTTCCGGGCAAAGTTCCCTTCGACCGTTTGTCGCGGCTGCTACCACCCGCCGTAACACCAATAACCCTCTTGGGCCTCTCCCAACCCTGCGTGTCCACATCCCAAACACTCGGATTGTACCCGGACAGAGACGAGGTTATCTTTTGCTTCCGTCCAAGCTTAACCTCCACGCTGTCAAGCCCTCGCAAACCGGAGAGGGGCTCTCTAGAGGGTTGAGGGAAGTTGACGTAGAGGTGGGATATCTCGTCACCGGAGACGCCGCCAGTGTTCGTAATAGTGAAGACACCTCATATGCAGGACGGTGAAGCCTGGACAGAGATGCCAAAGATTTTGGAACAGTCACCCGGAACACTCACCAGGCAGTCGCAGAACCTCCTACCACATTCGGGCTCGACTCGGCTTTGTCCCATCATCGAGCTGCATTGACATTACCTCCCCTTGTTGAGAGCTTCCGTAACACAATTATAATATACGCTGGAAATTAGCTTAAGGGCGATCCGACAAAGGGTTGGATGTGTAACAACGAGGCTGCCGTAATACGGACTTAGTATGCAGGATAGTCTCAGAAAACCCAGGACTATCCTCGACCTATGTAGAGGGCGTGGATCCGTCCCATGGCAATGAGTTTCTAGAAAGAGAGGGAAGTGGCACACTAATCGGAGGGCTGCTGGCACTATTGCCATCTTAGCACGATGAGCCTTAATTTCATCGTCAATACGGCATGGCGAAAACTGTGTTCTGATCTTCGACGAACGTACAATTTCAGATTGGTTTGTCCCAAAATTCCCCACTGTGGAGCCGGTGCGATCAACCCCGATGTCTACCAACGCATGGTGGACTCCTATTCGACAAGGGAACTTAGCCAACAATATGTATCATCTTGGGATCATCCGCTAGGCTACAAGCCTACAGTCGACTCATCCGGAATTCATCAGTTCCCGAGTGAGATCTATTACTCTAGGGAGAAGCACTGTTTAAGGGCGTCATTTCATATGCCTGACCCTCTCTAAACTGGATTCGCGACAAAGTTTGCATGTCAGAGGCGTCCAGGCCCCCCGGAAAAATGAAAGAGTCAAGGTCGCCTGACGGCTGAGGCCCTCTTGTTGAATTGATCGATCCCCGAATATTCAAGATTAACCTGAAATGTCATGTTGGCGCGCGAACCACATTTGAATGTTCCACTGACCTCGAGCAGATTATCGATTGTAGGCTTCTCATGTAACTGAAAGGGACGACGCATGTTGTCATCAAGTAGAGCACGTTCTGAGTCAACGCACTTACCTTGAACTCAGATAGTGCAAAGTCTCTGGTGCAAAGATCCAGAAGAGAATGTTGAAGATCGAGACACCTGTATACGCGAGATTAGGCTTCACGTACATAATTCCCCATTTCTAGTTGTCTCACTGATCATAACTGCACGGAGAGTCAATTAGTAGTGCAGTGTGACAATGTAGACTATATTCAAGGGGTACACACCTAGATAATATATTATTCCTGAAATCCACTGTAAGCCGAGGTAAACATACTGGATCATCAGGTGATAACACACCGTCTCGGTAGACAATAGTAGTGAGTTGACTCAGACGCGTCATGGCACCTACACAAGACTTTCTTGAGCTACTACTTATCATTAGAGGAGATATGAATCACGATTTCGCCAAGTGTCGACAACGGTAAGCACGAGCACAACTGTCATAGACACCGGAAGCTAGGTTAAGAGCGATTCAACAATGGGAACCCATTACAGACCGATCTGGAAGACGAGGAACGGGACCCAGAATGGTACCATCAATGAGTAACACGCAGACCCCTGGCAGGTCGCTAAGCATCCGGGTATAGGCAAAGGAAAGCTGTGCGGAGGAAAAACTGTATCGGAGTCAACACTGAATGGAAAAGAAGAGATGAACTTGAACTAACATTTGAATGAAAAGAAAGACCAGTATACCGTCGCCCCTAACATCGTTCCAGCCGTTATCTTACACAATTCAATACGAAAACAAGATGCTGCCGTCATGAGGACTTACTATGCACAGCAATCTCAGAAGGGCCAGGATTATCTTTGATCTATAGAGAGCATGGATCCGCAAAACTAGCGTGTCTGTATTATGATATGAGTCAAGTCACGATCTTTTTCCGAATTCAGCTTACATTCAATTGTTAAGAAAACCACAACTCCTACTATAATAGGTCCAATCCATAGCGATTTACAGCTTGAAAAAAGGTCAGAGACTTGCACGAATTTTTGATCGTGCGAGTTGCATACGACTAGTTCTATGAGTCAAACTGTCTCAGTAAACACGGAGAGGACGCACAGATGCGCTTAGATCCGTTGCAAGGAGAACTACTGACGGTCTTAGTGGGTCACATTGAAGCATTTTGATTCTGGCTATCAACGCACACCAGAGGTCGAAGACGAAAAGGACGGGAGGGCAATAGCGGTTCTGCAGGAGGATAAGTTATCTGGTTCTTGAATCTATCGTTTACCGGCTCACGAAGAAAAAGAGGACCTTCCCCGCTGTCCAACGAGCGGACCACACGTGGTTTATCTGGGGGTTGTTTTGAGTTCTTCTGGAGTTGTTCAAAGCCGAAGACGGGTACTCTAACCTCGTCGTCCAACGTTAGTAAAATATCCCAGAACATGAGGAGCTCCGCTGCGACTAGATAGAATAGGGTCGATGATAGTACCAGGAACGGTATATGGATACAATATAATGGACACGTACCATATCCGTACTATAACAGATTGAGCTGGTAGTACAATAAAGAAGTACAATAAGGATAACGCACCCGAGTGGCATTGGACTGTGTGATGAGGTGAGTGAGAACAGCACTTGACATGGCAATAATAACTTGGTACCACTGAGCCTCTTCAAAGCAAGTTATAAGAGACATGGTAAGAGCTTATTTCCCTGTGCCGGCACCGGCGGGTCTTGCCTAGTTTGAGCAGTGGAGTTTAAGGTCCTATTTCTGTTCAAGGGACAGGGTATACCATCCCCACTTGCACCACTGGATCAAACTAAGGCTACTAAGGTCAAAGAAACTTCACCTTTGAATGCTTGAGAGTGGAACAAAGTCCGCATTGTCTCAGCATTTATGAAGTGATCGTTGTCACGGGGCGCTCCGCATAGGTATAAATTGGTGCCGTCTGGTTTAATATACCACTATCAGTTTTTAGTTATTTGTTTTCGTAAATCATTAAGAATGTTCCCCCTCTCAATTTTTCTTACTGGCATCTATGAGATCCATCCATCTCTTTGATGTCCGATGGGTCAGTTCCACCTTTGCTGTGGTTGGGGACGGGCATGCTGTTGCGTTGCTGTGTGCTGATATGGTATCATAGCCGCTGATTAACGTTTTAACGATTGGCCAAGTAATATGTACGTAATTCTCGAGGATATCAGGGAAGCAGTTGAACCTGGGGGACAGGACACAGCACGAACAATCATATGCCGGCTTGGATGTTTTGTTTGTGGGTTTGCATAAATCCTACAGAGGCAAGACTATTTGTAAGCAGTAGTTCATCAGACTTGAAGGCCCAGTGTCGTCCTGATAGCCTTAGCAGTTTCATGAACGAGGGCGATGCAACACGGAAACAGGTGGAACAACATCAAAAGTGTCATGACATGCAACGTTTGTCCTTCTACTAACCATTTCTCCTTCTACTACTTACGGTTCCCAGTCTGCGCGTCAGCCTTTCTAAACGCGTCCAGAATTGCGCGTCCCTCTGCAACATCACCATCATCCCAGGGCTTCAACCAATATGACGCCATGAAGTTATTGTATCCACCAAAATCCTTGTAGTACGAGTAGTTGGAACGTCCTCCACCTGAGTTGGGGTTGGAGGAAGAGCTGGCGCGGCCGCTGCTACCCCTATTCCCTCCGTTGCGGGAGTTGGAATTAGATCCGCGAGCCATGATGCTGTAGCTGGCTCCGAAACATGGACAAGTGAATTACGGGACAATTTGGCTTGGAGACGGGGGGGGGGGCGACCTACGTTACTGTGGCGAAAGTGATGATAGTGTTTAAGCGTGTTGACAGCTTTCAGCTGGTTCTAATGGCAGTGGTTGGGGTGAAAGTAACGCACCTGATGAGGAAAGGAAGCGCAGGTGCAAGCGGCGTGACAAGTCACGGGCATAACACTGTCTGGACAATCCATTGTCCAAAAAATACTTACATAGGTCAGCTATGCTGTACCGTCGTTCCTTCCTTCCGGATCCATAACTTGATACAGTATGATACCCTTTGCGAGCTGGACGCCACGCAATGTCCAGTGAGTATATTGCTAGGTGAAAGGCAAGACTGGAAGAAATCTCAACCAAATATCATGTCATGAACTAGTACCGGTAGAACGAGCCCAGTAGTACCAGTAGAACGAGTCCAGTAAACCTCTTGTCAAGAACCGTCACTTAATCAAATTCAATGCTTTCCTTCAAAAACCCAAACTCAGTCACTCCTCACACCGCCAACCTCCCTCTTCACCGTAACCTCCCCCGCCCACTTGCCCGCATCCCACCTTCCCTCCTCAGCATCAACCTCAGATCAGATAACCAAACTCACGCACGCGTAGAGTGCAAACAAAAGCGGGAACCCCATCCAATTACTCCCACTTCTATCAATAATCGCCTGAGTCACATTTGGACCAATCGTACTCGAGGCGCGATTGGACAGCCGAAAAGTCCGAAGAACATATTATTGTAGCCTGGAGGAGAGAGTTCCACCATCATGGTTTGGAAGAAGGCGTAGTAGGGTGTTTTGGAAGAGACCGAAGATGACGTTATAGGTCCAGAATTCTTAGGGGTTGTGGAATCAGTTGGTGGGTTGGGGCTCAGGTGAGTGTGTAGGCTGGGTTTGAGGGAAGGAACGTGGTGGCGTACCCGATTTTCGTTGTCCAGATTCCAATCATACCCAGAATGGGAACAGGATTGAAAAGACGTTCGTGACAAAGAACTGGGTGATCTGCTCAGCTTATGTCCAAAGAATCAGGGGAAGGGAGCGTACCATTGTTTTGTACGGATTTTTCAGTACCTTTGGATATACCAGAATCCGAACGTACTCGCAGTCAAGGTAATGGTCTGAGACAAACCAAGATATGTATTCTGCAAAAAAAAATTAAACTGAAACTCGCCATTTTGACAGATAGAAACCGGAGTTCCTGCAGTGTTCAGTCCCTGCACGCGCCATGGAATCTGTGAATAGCCAAGGCAAGAAAGCAGGCGGGGACTTACACCGGCAAGGAGGGAGAACGCGAATAGGTATATGAACAGCTAGCCACATTTGCTTCCAGCCGATGGTCAAGTGGGTTCCGCCTTTAGGAAGTGGTGGATCCGGACAGGGTTGTTGGAAGATCTCTACCAGTCATGAGGATTGTTATCAGGCTCGATCTTTTCTGGAGAGAACCGATCCGAAGGACTTACACCATCATATGCCCATTATGACCCCATACCCATTTATCCTGTCATATAGAAAGTTATGTAAGAGTTCTTGTTAGCTCCGATTCGAAAGTATGATTGACGTACAGCACAAGGACATAGTTATTGACCTTGAGGTTATCAGCCAGAAATAGCAATAGGGAAAGGTTCAAGCACAGAGTAACGGTGTATTCGGTGTTACTATGAGCCTAAAATTGCAGTCAGGTTGAAGGTACAAGTGGAACAACACAAGGTGGTGAACCGTACTGATATTGCTGATCCTATTCTTCTCCAGACTCTCTTCGGGTTCATGTTTGTCCAAGCTGACTTTGCCTACTTCGTTTTTTTCGCGCAAAGCTCGTGAATGCATAGTATTTCTTGAAAATCTGGGAAGCATGGCTGGAAAAAGACAGGTTTTGCTCCGTAGCTAATGAATCCGATCATGAACAATGTCATTGCCGCTCCCCATCGTGAAGGCTCCGCAGACACTGTTCAGCAACACAACCTCACTCTAGTTCCATGGCGGATTCTTACCTATACGGCTCATACTAGCGAACTGAGCAGCCCAGCATATGCATGTCACGGTAAAAAGTAGCCATCTCCTAAATGACCCGCAGCCTGCAACTGAGCCGGTCGCAGTGAAAATGAGAGTCATGACGGCGAAGCTGACGCTATTTGCAATCAGTACAATGCTCGCAATGACGTTGGCCCCTCCAGCTCAAGAAAGAACGCATTGACCCGGCGTGCCTGGTGCCAGACAAGAAGATCTTGGGCCTTCAACAGGATCGTAGCCAGCTGTCATGGCGAGCGATTGGAATAGAATCATGGAGCAATGGAGTGGCCCTGCTCTCTATCGTCACTATGTTAAATGGTTGGAGAACTGACGTTAGACCGAGTGAACATGAACATTATAATAGACTACACCACTGGTAAGTGGCGGTATGATCGGCACAATGAATAACCAACACATACAATAGTAACTCCATAGCTCTTTCCTTGTTACGATGGGCTCATCTTTCAAGACGGGCAGGACCATCCGAGGGTCCGTTTCGAACCCGTCGCTCCTCTTATCTGGATCCGGGGATCGATGAGTTCAATAAAACATTTATCATCTGTGGAGGGTTGGGAACTGATAATTACTGGACGAGGCTTGGGACATGGGAAGTTACTTGCAGGAAACACAAAAAGCCCACATGGTATTAGAAGGCAAGAGAGAAGGGTGTACTGTGCATTGGTGCCACAGTCCTTGCGGGAGAGTTGTAAGAACTTAAAATACAGAATCTTGTGACCGAGAGGCACTTGGGTTGATATGAAAGGACCACACTGTATTCACTTTGCTGATGTAGTTAGAACAACACATTGTATTGCAGTGCCCGCCGGCGAGCTCAGAAAGAGCGAGGACAAAAAGAATAAAGGGAGATACATAAGGAGAGGGATAATAAGAAATAGTATTCGTACGTTACGTTCTACCTATGAGAAAGGTCCGTCTATATAAGCTACGAGGCTGACTAGTCTAAGGAGAAATGAAAGGGGAACTACACTACAAGTCCATACATCTACTTCAAGGGGGTAGGCCATATCCTAATGCCCACGTCATATCCGTTTCACCTCTCGTAGCCCCTAGACTACACCCACAGCATTAAACTATACCGCCAGGATGGGATAAAACGTCCGATGTACTTTCGACCCGAGCAGAAACAGCCTCCATCCTCTGCTTATGTCGCTGTTCTGGTTTATCGTGGTTAAGGTCACGCAAGGTTTCATCATCCAGCCACTGTTGGTTGTATTTTACATCTCCAGCCCCACGTCGACGCTTCCGAGAATGGTTGCTGGGCGAAAGAACTGGATGATCTGGTATGTGGCGGAGGTGACTGACTTCGTGTGAGTCCAGGTCGCTTCACCTAGGATGAGTAGAACTGCCATAATCATTATCCAGAGGTGGAAGAATATGATTAAATGCCGCTCTGGCTCACGGTGGGATGTTTCAAGTCCATTGCGCATAAATGTTGATAGCGTGGTGCACCAAATTGGCCTGCTCCATGATAAGTCGAGATAGGAACTGGGTAAAGAAATCAAAGGATGGGTTTGGATGTTTGCGACCAATGTCACAAACCACAAAATGAGGTCGAACATGGGAGGTTATTGTGGGAAAATTACTGAAAGGATAATAGTGGTCCTCGAAGTGTTCCACGCGAGCTGGGTTTTGATGATTGAACAGATCATTAGTGGAATAGCGGGATATCTTCATGCCGCCGATTTCAATTGAAGGGATGAACGTATAGTTCCAAAGCTTCCTCTCTGTTTTCTGATGCTACAGTTTAGCCAATTATGATAGAAGCAACAGTGAGCATTTACCTTGGCTTCAAGAGCAGCGATAACAGATGCATAGTCGCAACACTTGTGATTTTCGGGCATGGCTGGGTCGTCTGCCGTTGGCAGAAGGAGCCAGAGGTGATGGTCAAAGTGGGAATGCATATTACCGTCGACTAAAAAGGAATCATTAACGGCTAGCAGGGGTCTCAAGGCGGATAGAGACTATCGCCTCATCACATTATAACGGGTGTCAACACACAAGCTGTTGCGTTTCGTACCCCACCAATATTCAAGTTGATCCAGCTGCAATAGGTGTGGGGGCCAAACGTAAGCAACGAGGTCAGCCTCTGACGGTATACAGACTCACCGACTTGGCATCAGTAGCTCGAGGCAGGAGGTGAGCATAGTGAATATTGTAGCTTTCGGGTGCATTGGTAATGGCACAGCGCCTACTGCCCGCCGTATCATCAACACCCTTCTTGGCGACATCTGAGAGCCCCTTGCCATATTCTTCCCTTGAGGGTGAGGTAGTCCGGGTGTTGGTGCGATGACTGGTGGCTTCGGAGTACGTAGAGTCGTATGGATCATCGATATTTGGCAATGGCGAACCTGGAGCTGAATCCATAACTTGAGATGGAAAGGAACAAGATGTATTAAGCAAACGTCAAGTACCAGACATGTACCTCTTTCTTTCGACCATTATGTAGCTGTTTTCCCACGGCAATCTAGTCGGGCCCTATACCAACGACTCCCTATATCCCTGGTAATCATATCTCCACGTTTTCTGTGCAAAATGTACACTGACTATGAGAGTGTCTGCAAAAATCTGATCAAATTACGGCCGGTGTTCGTCGACGACGAAGACCAGTAATGGCGGCGTGATGGCGTCAATGGTATATACTCACCACAGTCAGTCCGTGCGCAAAGTGTTGCTAGGTGGTGGCAACGTTGCCAGGTAGCTACTGACACTACCCATCGGCCAATAGTGTTCATCGGCGCAGACATGCCTATATGAATATACTCGTTGGATAAATACTCGTCGAGCAAGTTTTTACTCACCTGCGGGTGATGCTACGAGTCGGGATCTCCCTGGGAGAGAAGGCTGATCGAGATTGTTGTTGGTCGAAGGCTCGTAAGTGGTTCAATCGTGGTGTTTTGGGGTGCTTCCTTGTTCATCCGTGGCGTCGCCGGACACTCGTTGCCGATAGCATTAAGCACTCTATGACTCCCAGATGGGGATGTTGAACATACCTTTCACACTCCTTGAACATCAGGCACGAACACCTGATTACCCAAGATACCCTCCGTTCTAACCCTCAGACTGAGCCTAGCCACGTTCACCAAGTATTTAGCTAGTGACTATGGAGTTGACATCAGCCTCAAGTCAGGCATTTCGCCCTCGACTTTGAGGTCAACTTGTTTGTTGAGATCACCCAAGGCAGCGGCTATTGTGGCTTCGAAAATGGAACGGACATGATCGGACAAGTTCGACGCCGTTTTTCATAGGACAAAAACACGACAGGTATGTCAGAGAGGAGAGAAGAAGCGGAGGTGGCAAGGGAGCACATACGTTCACATCCCTCATCAGGCCAGCCCAGGTTCCTTGTACTTCGTTGGCGCTCGCTCGACCACCCTATATATCTTGCGTTCCAACTTCCAATGCAACTCTCGTTACCTCAGATGCGAAAATGGGTAATTGGTCAACCCTGGAATTAACAGTACCTATATGCACATTCAACGATTCACGTAGGCGTTGTCAGTGGTAGAACTCACTTTGGGCTAGACGAGAGAGGAGGGGACATACACTCTTCAAGTCAACATCTCACCCTCGAGCTGAATCTCGATTTCTGCGTCAAGCCACCACAAGCGACAGTGGTATTGACAACGGCGATGGAACAGATATAGTTAGTGAGGCTCGAACACACCCGATTGACCTCATAATGAAACGTGAGAACGAACGGCGCGAAGAGAAGAATGATGGCACATACGTTTCTGACCAATTCAAACCGGACTCCTCAACGTCGGGTACGCATTCTTGACCCGCCGGGTGCACGTTCGTACACTTCCTACGCTTCCTCGCGTGCCACTTGGAAAGACCAGCGAAAGGCACGTGATATGCTGGCTGTGCCACAGCAGCGGAAGGCACATAAAGTACGGCAACCGAACCATGCCATTGAGAGTGGCAGTTGTCGGATGGGGCAGCACCTGAGCACAGGTATGGTGTTGGCAGCTGATGACAGGCAAATAGTGCGGTAAAATGCAATAAAATGCAATTTATTTCGCACAAAAAATCGGATCCTCCACGGAATATTATGATTTGGGTTCATCTCAATGATACGTAGCTTGACATGTCAACGTATGGCCGTGCGGCCGCACAACCATACTGGCACTAACAGGGGCAATACCACTAGGAACCCAGTGCCAGTTGAGTTGTATGTGCCTGAATTTTGCGGGAGGCTGTGTAATGTAGGCGACAATCACCTAGTTAATGTGGCACTTGCCGTACTGACGTTCACTTCAACCTGAAAGAATATGTTCCTTAGTCCTAGAATTTCTCAAGTTAGCACGATTACGATCCGACACGCATCACACTGCCTCATCCGCCCGGTGTAAACCTTGAGGGCCAGTGGTATGCTGGAAGTATAAAACAGGCTTTGTCAAACCTTTTGGTATTCGTCCTGCCCTGACGCCCGACGTACCATCCCTCCGACAGCATTCTCCTTCCCGTCCACATCATTATCCGCGTCATTGTTCCTCTCTTGTGATATCGGTGGTTGCCAGTGTTATCTTCTAGTTCATCTCCACCATTTCTTGCCGCCTGCCGCGTAAGGTTCAAAGTTCATTGTTATCCCTCATTATTAACGAGTATCGACTTATCCAGGTCCCTCTCAACCTTTGTTGTCGACTCTTGCCATCCGCTATCGTGATCTTCCCTGGCATCACCGTCTCCACTGTCATCATCATCTCCTCGATCTTATTCCGAAACAGAAGATGGTTCAAGTCATACCGGGGTTCAGCCTCACAAACAGATTGCTGCTGTATGCAAGTCTCCTGCTGACTCCAGCACAATTCTTGTCCGGTCTAGGCAGCAACTTGCCAACTAACATTGGGTTCCTCGCCTACAATTGGTACAATCAATATGTGTGGTACACCGCAGCCAAACAGAAGCAGCTGCACGCATTATCCCTCTTGCCCGTTCACTTCAATCTCATTTATTCAATCACATACATCGGAGGGATCTCGTCCGGCAACATTTACATGGGCGTCATCTTGGGGTTTGGTACGGCAGGCCTAATGGCACTTAATACCGTAACAGCCTGGATGAGTTGGGCCACAGACATGCCTGAAGGCTATGGCATATACCAATTCTTCTTCTTCGGATGGAGAACCCTAAATCCAGGTTGGCATAAGTTCCTCCTGGTTTGGCAAATTGGCGATACACTCTTTGCCATCAGTTGCGTTATTGGCTCGATTGCCTCTGGCATTATTATTGGTCGGGAGTCGGGTGAAATGGATCATTCTCAGTGGTGGGCTAAGTGGTGGGCCGTGTATCCTACGATTCTACTCGGATCGGTAGTCATGGTGATCGGTGCATGGCCCCTTACATTATGGGTGGAACTCATTGTATCCCGCAACCACATAGAGTCAGAAACTGACATGATCGCGGTATGGCTCTTTGTTGCGCAAGTAGTGGCCATGCTACTGCCCGACTGTTGTCTTGACATGTTCAAGAAGGAATGATCGTGACTACGTGGTGCCAGAGCCGGGACAAACACGCACACTCTGCTGCAGTTCTCCTTACCTATTTCATCCTTTACGAGTTCATAGTTATTCCCCCGACACAATCTAGGCAATTCAATCTTCCTCTTCACTTAGTCCTTTTTTTCTTGGTCGTTCTTTTTCAATATGGGCTACAATGTTGTTGGCGGCTTCATTTTGCTTTGCGATGATATCAATATGTAGCGATACCACAATTTGAATTCGGTGCGATGAATATCGGTGAATCAGTGACGCTGGGGTAATGGTGGACATTGTCATTCGAGTGACTTAGGCCCCGAGCCAGAGCTGGGGGAATAGGCATGCTCAAATGAAGAACGAGTACTTGACCGTTACCTATTCAGCCCACGTCGGGGGCCTTGATATTGACCAGATGTGGTCACAAGACACCTCGTCGATAGCAGTTTCTAGCACTACTCCACTTTCGAGCGCCTTACAACACCGTTCATCGTAGCAGGTTTCCCCTTCTCCACCCGTTTTTCTTCCATTTTCATGACCTCCTGACGACAGCCCACTCAAACCGTTTCAACCGTCTTCTTCCTCGACCACTTTCCTAAAGCAATCACCCAAACCGAGAGCAGGAATAACAACGAACTCACCACAAAGAGTACCATTGATTCACCGATATGCGACCAAGACCCGCTATGACGGATTCAGTTGAAGAATATCAACGTCATCACTGAAAATGACAATAGGGAATCGGGTGTGGGGGAAGCGGGTAGAGCTATACTACGAAGGAAATAGGAACGCATCATTGCTTATGCACACTGACACGTTGCGGAAGGTACATGCCTGGTTCTAGATGAACATTTGTCTGGTAACGACGGAACGAAGAGCGTTAGAGAGTCTGGAATCGCTTGGGTGAGATTAGAGTCGGTCATTTGAAATGGGTCCCGCCTCCCCACTGCTCAACGTCCAAGTCCAAGGTCGTGTACTATCACGACGGTATGGGTCCATGTTTATCATCTTGTACTCGAAAGTTTAATCGTTCTGATCCTACAGTTGATATCGGCCCGTACACGTATGGCCTCTGGCTACCCCGTGAAACCGTCACCGAATACGGGTCACTCATGAACTCGTTGCTGCCTACGACATACTACCAAAGATGCACGTCCTGGTGAGCCGTAATTCCTTCTTTTCTGCGCTCAATACAGTGCACTCAATTATTTTTGGCAGCGACCCAAACGCGCCTCTCCGGAAATGACGACCGCCTTCCACGCCGACGAATACGTTCACTTCCTTACCCGTGTCACGCCAGAGGCGGCCGAAGAGCCCACTTACCACGGAACAAGACGTTAGCCGTCTATCCCACCCTCCCTCTATGGAGCTGACACTTCACGCGGTTTTCTAGTTTTGGGAGGAGACGATGATCCCGCATTCGAAGGACTATTCGAGTTCGGTTCAATATCGGCAGGAGGGTCAATCTGTGCGCCCCAGTACTGCCCTAACTAACACCCACTCACCTACATAGCTACAAACACGGGTGCCGCTCAACTAATAAGTTTTGGTGCTGCCGACATCGCCATCAACTGGGTCGGCAGCCCACCCCATGCCAAAAAGCGAGAGGCGTCCGGTTTCTGCTATGTCAACGACACTGTTCTCTGTATCCTCGAACTCTTCCGTTCCTACCCTCGCGTCCTATATACCGACATCGACCGCCACCACGGCGACGGTGTTGAGGAAGCCTTCTACACTACCGACGGAGTCACGACGTGCAGTTTCCACAAGTTCGGCGAGTACTTTCCCAGTACTAGGGCTCAGGAAGACAATGGAAGAGGGAAAGGCAAGGGGTATGTGATAAACGTACCGCTGAAGGATGGAATCACGGACGAATCCTTCAGGAATGTATTCGAACCTGCAAGTCCGTTTAATATCGCCCCTGCTTTTTGAATGTTGGAGATGTATGATTGTGAAGAATTCTAGGTGATTGCAAAGATCCTGGATGTGTTCCAACCCTTGCCGGTTGTATTCCAACGCGGCGCCGACTCGTTAGCGGGAGATAAACCTGAATGTTTCAATATAACGATGAATGGGCGCGCGCACTGCGTGGAGTTTCTCCAGGAACAGAATATACAGCTCGTTCTACTAGGTGGTGGAGGACACACAGTGAAGAATGTCGCAAGGGCATGAACGTATGAGACGGCATGCGTGCTCGGATCGATAATGACATTAACCCCAACTTACTACGGAATGAGTACTTGGGATAGTTCGCTCCAAGATACCGAATAGAAGTCATAGAAAATAATATGGATGATTTGGACGTCAAGGATGGTTCTCTTGATCGAGTTTGGTGAATTTTACCCCCTATCTTGAGCCGTTAACGCTATATCAAACCCAGATGTTTGACAGGGTCACCGCCCTTGAATATCTACAAGTCTTAGTTCATGCGTCTTCGGAACGGATGACGATGTTGCGAGGGAGAGCCTTGGTTATCACCTTGGTTTTGTGAGGAATGAGCAAGGATGGGATGAGCTTGAACACCTGGCTCGTAAGATTCCCCCTGACCAAGTGACTCACCGACTCCACTTCTCACGTGTAGCATATCAGAGCATGCACGATACATGGCCAGAGAAATCAAGCATCGTTGATGGCTGAATATGTCTGCCATGAAGTAAAACCATATTATCGACGAAAATGACCATCACGAAATGGTGCCAGGAAGAGGGAACACATGTTGATCACATATGTGAACACGTCGCGGACGGCCCTGGATACCCAATGCAGGAGAGCAGGTCCTGCAAATTCTGCCTTAGTGAGTGGTCGTCCCGTCCTCGTTCGGCGGGCACCGCATCCACTCACGATTAAAGAATATTATTATAGCTGAGTTTGAGGAAACTACGAACCATTCCTCTTGAGGAATCTAAGTGAACGAATGCTGAGAATGGTACTATGCCCGAGCGGCTTCCGGGACGTAAGGTGAAGAGCGGGTCAAGGCGAAGAACCCTCAAGGGAACGTTTCCAAGAGAGTAGGTGAGCGGCTGCGGCTACGCTTCTATTCCTGCGAGAGGGGTTAGATAACTAGAGTACGTAGTTAGCGACGCTGTATCCTCGTTTCTTATCTCCGAGTCTATAGCTTGATGCAGCATGCAATGTCCAGTGGAAATCTTTCTATGTGAAAGGCAAGACCGGAGAAAACCTCAAAAGAGGTAGTATTTCACCAAGTAGTAGAACGGGGCCAGTAAAACTCAGGACGAGAACTATTACTTATCCCTTCTTATAGATTACCCCTTTCTTTTCGAAAAGCCGAACTCAATCACTCCTTGCACCACCAACCTCCCCCCTCTTTGCCCTAAGCTCTCCTGCCCACTTCCCCGCATCCCTCCGTCCCTTCTCAACATCAACCCCAAACCAAATAACCAAACTCGCGCACACACAGAGCGCGAACAAAAACGGGAACCCCATCCAATTACTCCCACTCTTATCAATAATAGCCTGAATGACATTCGGACCAATCATACTTGACGCGCGATTGGACAAGCCGAAAAGTCCGAAGAACATGTTATCGTAGCCCGGAGGAGAGAGTTCTGCCATCATGGTTTGGGAGAAGGCGTAGTAGGGTGCTTGGAAGAGGCCGAAGATGACATTGTAGGTCCAGAATTCCCAGGCGTTATGGAATCTGTTGGCGGACGGGGGTGTAGGTGAGTCTGTATGCTGGGGTTGAAGAAGGGGTAGTGGCGTACCCGATTTTCGAGGTCCAGATCCCGAGCATACCCCAAAATGGGATCAAGATTGAAAAGAGGTTTGTGACAAAGAACTGGATGGTCAGAGTTCAGCGTAGATCTAGAAAGCACAGAGGGCGGGGTACCATTCTCTTCGTACGGATTTTCCAGTGCCTCTGGATATACCAGAATCCGAACGTACTAATGGTCGAGGTAATGGCCTGCGACAAACCAAGATATGTGTTCTGCAGGAAACTAAACTGGAATTTGTCATTTTGACAGATGGAAACCAGAGTTCCTGTGGTGTTCAGTCCCTATATGCGCCATGGAGCCATTCAATAGCCAAGAAGAGAAAGCGAGCGGGGACTTACATCGGCGAGGAGGAAAAACGCGAAAAGGTATATGAACGTGTAAGGAAGTTTCTTGTATTGTTTCACAGCTAGCCAGATTTGTTTCCAGCCGATGGTCAAGTAAGTTTCGCCTTTAGGAAGCGGGGGACCCGGACGAGGTTGTTGAAAGATAACTATCAATCGTGAGGGTTGTTATCAGACTCTATCTTTTCTGGAAGGAACCGGTCCGAAGGACTTACACCACCATATACCCATTATGACCCAATACCCATTTATCCTATCGGTAGAGAAAGTTAAGAAGTCTTAGTAGCCCCGATTCGAAAGTATGATTGACGTACAGCACAAGGACATAGTTATTGACCTTGGGGTTATCAGCCAGCGGTAGCAATAGGGAAAGATTCAAGCACAGAGTAACGATGTATCCGATGTTACTATGAGCCTAGAATCGCAGTCAGATTGAAGATACCAGTGGGATAACGCAAAGTGACGAACGGTACTGATATTGCTGATCCTATTCTTCTCCAGACTCTCCTCAAGCTCATATTCTTCCAAGCTGACTTCGCCTGCTTCATATTTCTCGCGTAAGGCCCGTGAATGCGCAGTATTTCTTGCAAGCCCGGGAAAGGCGGCTGCGAAAAAGACGAGTGTTGCACCATAGCTGATGAACCCGATCATGAACAATCCCATCGCTACTCCCCACCGTGAAGGCTCTGCAGGCACTGTTTAGCAACGCAACGTTCGGTGCAGATTCACGGCGGATTCTTACCCGTAAGGCTCATACTAGCGAACTGAGCAGCCCAGCATATACACGTCACGGTAAAAAGTAACCACCTCCCAAATGACCCGTAGTCTGCAGCTGAACCAATCGTGGTGAAAATGAGAGTCATGACAGCGAAGCTGACGCCATTTGCAATCAGTACAATGCTCGCGACAGCTTTGGTTCCTCCGGCCCAAGGAAGGACGCATTGACCTGATGCGTCTGGTGCCAGACAAGAGGATCCCGGGCCTTTGATGGGATCGTAGCCAGCTGCCGTGGCGAGTGATTGAAATAGGGTCATGGAGAAACCTAGCGGGCCTACTCCCTATCGTGACTAGATTGAATATTTGGAGGGCTAACGTTAGGTCCAATGAACACGAACATTATCTCCGTTATAATACACTATAATGTTGGTAAGTGACTGTGTGATCGACGCGATGGATTACCAGCACTTACGGTAGTAGCTCCATAGCTCTTTCCTTGTTACGATGGGTTCGTCTTTCAAGACGGGCAGGACTATCCGAGGGTCCGTTTCCAGTTCATGGTTTATCTTATCTGGATTCGGGGATGCGATGAGGTCGACAGAACCTTTGTCGTCTGTGGAAGGTTTGGGAACTGGTGCTTCCGGCGACGGAGTTTGGGACATGGGAGTTACTCGCAGGAAGTACAGGAAGTCCCCACGGTATTAGAAGGCCAGAGGGAGGGGCGCATTGTTCATCGGTGCCACAGTTCTTTACGGGGGAGTTGCAAGACCCAAAATACACAAGTCTTGTGACCAAGAAGCACCTGGATCAATATGAAAGGACCACGCTGCATTCGGTTTACCGATGTAGCTAAAACGACACGTAGACCATGTGCAACCAGAGCCAATAAGGTGGGAATGAAAGGATCCTGCCGAACACAGATTAGACCAGTCGTGGGAGGAACGGATATGGGTGTGTGAATACCGCCCTCTCCAGCCATTCGCCCTCGCCCATTTTGCGATTGACTTCACACACAAATTCCTTTTCAGCGGCCATAATGTTCACCTCAGCCCTCGCAACTACCAGAGAGGTCCGTGTTCCGTGGTTTCCAAGTCTGTCTAAGTTGATCTCTGCTCAGGATGACATTGAGACTCTTCCTCTCTGCCTCCATATTCTTCTCTATCGCCTCAGCTGCGATACGCTTTCTCACAACCGACGACATTGGGAGCATATTTGTCCTGGAAGATGACCCAGACAAACATTACTTCCTCTCTGCCACTCCAGCCAAGGAAGTTAACCTAATTGGGGTAGCCTCCGACGCACACGATAAATTCACCGTCGCAACCAGCATCCGGACTAGCTCTTCCCCCCTCTCCCGCAAGTTCCTCAAAGCACAGTTCGCCGCATTCAAACAGCTCGATGACGTCTGGAACGAAAGGTTCTTGGAGACCCTGTTCGTCGGCTTCGAGAACGAGGTCAACGCCTTCTTCGACGACTCCGGCAAAGACTGGCTCATCCAGCATGGCGTCCGCAACCTCTACATCACTCGTGGCATTGAAAAGCCTGCTTTCAAGAGGCCAAATGACATCAGTGTCCGCGAGGTCTCCGATGTTCCAACACACGGTCCCTGGCTTATCCGTACACCCCGCACGAATCGTAACGCCATTCGGGCTTACCCCGTATATGGTCTTGTCGAAGACGACCATGATTCCTTTACCGTTGGCGCTTTACCCGATCCCATCCATGGCGGTTGGATCACAACCAACTTCTCACTCCCCTCCAACCCAGGTGTACAACTCATCCCCGTCCCAACCCGCCTCTCCGCGTGGTCCAGTGGTTCTCTGCCTCTTGCAGGTCTCCGCTTCGGTCTCAAAGACATCTATAATGCCAAAGGCCTTCCGACGGCTGCAGGCTCCGCCGCATACAGACGTACCTATGGCAAAGCCGACAAGACAGCCCCTTCAGTTCAACGCCTCATCGACCTCGGCGCGACCCTCGTCGGCAAGACGCGTACCTCCCAATTCGCACATGGGGCCCAACCTTGGGAATACGTAGATGTAGAGTACTCGACGAACCCCAGGGGTGATGGGTATTTGACTGCTGGAGCTTCGAGCTCTGGGAGCGCGTGTGCAATAGCGGCGTATGACTGGATAGATTTCACTGTGGGAAGTGATACTAGAGGAAGTGTCAGGAAGCCAGCGGCTCTCGTCGGTGCTTTTGGCCTCAGACCGTCCCACGGGACTATGGATATGAGTGGTGTTATACCGGTCTCAGAGGAGATGGATACGGCAGGTTTTTTCACTCGTGACCCGAGGATCTTTGAAGCGCTCGGAGCGAACTGGTAAGTCCTTTCCTAAGCTCGTCGACACTTCACTAATCACGTTCGTATCTAGGTACGCCGAATCGAACGTCATTAACCGTAGCCCAACCCTACGTCTACCAAAACATCTTCTTTACCCAACGGACCACTTCCCACTCGCAAATCGCGATGCCCAAGTCCTCATCGACAAATTCATTTTCCTCCTCCGCAAACACCTGAACATCATCACCAAACCCATCAATATCACCGAAACCCTCACACCATACTTCCCTTCCTCCTCCTTTAGCCAATTCCGAACCATGTCCCAGCGTCTCTCTGAATACCGCTCCTGGCACGATGTCGGCAAGCCCCTCTTACGCGATTTTGTACACAAATTTGGCGCGGAGGAGATTATGGATTTAGAATTCGACCCGGTGCCAATGAAAACGTTCAAAAAAGGGAAGAAACACACTCAATCCGATTTCGTCGAGGCTTTGAGCATAAAGCATAAATTCGCAAAAGCGATGGCTGAAGAAGTGTTCCTTCCAAACTCCAAAACCTGTGCGGATTCAATATTCATCTACGACGCCGCGACGGGCGGGAAACCGTCCTTCCGCATCGAAGAGCTCAACGATCGCGAAGGTGCGACGCAGCTGGTGTTGAATGACCCGCCGAAGGGGAGCGGTTCAGGTGAACCCAAGGTGGAAGAGTTTTTGCATTACTTGGCGTCGATGGGTGAGTTGCCCGAGGCGACTATTCCGTTGGGCCAGGTGGAGTATTTGAGTCCTGTGAGTGGGAAGTGGGAGTGGATGCCGGTTGCGGTGCAGGTTGTTACGAGGAAGGGGTGTGATGGTGTTTTGTATGAGTTGGTTAAGAAGCTTGGGGATAAAGGGATTGTTAAGACTGTTTTGACGGGGAGTGAGGCGTTTAAGGAATAGAGGGGTAGGTGGCGGATGAGCTCGCTGATTATGTTGAGTTGGTGTGTTTCTCCGAGGTGGAATTGTGGGTGAAATTGGGCCGTTATTCAATATAATATTTATTTGCTGAAATTGGACACCTCTCGTTCATTGATATGGGTAGCCTACACGTAACATGTAAGATATTTGATTCATGCTTGAATGAAGCCTATCCGCAAGGCTGATATAGTACTGTCTGGTGCATGTTGAAAGGGTATTGTGCCGTCAGACTTGACATCCCCAGTTCCCAATGTTTAACATTCAACCCCGGTCATAATTTCGCGTCCAGCTGAGGTCGTCCTAATTACCAAATAAGCCAATGGATAGGAAATACGTCCCAATGAAAGCTTTGTCCGGTCACACGAGTTTGATAGCAAGCAGGTGTGAATTAAATGAAGATAAATACGGAATATTATACAAGCGGTGAGGAAATATTAAGAGACTTGCCGTAAGATGACAAGGTGACCAAGAATACAGGTTCTCATGATTCAATAATGGTTACAATTTCGCTTTCCTGGTTTTCGAGTTTGCTGTCGGGTTTATCGTTGAATGGGTGGCAGAGACACAAAGTTTGTTTCCTGCCCAGATCTATCACACTCTCAGTTGAAAGATTAAGAGCAGCAAGCAAGGAACTTACCTCGCAGCGTGCGGTGCGTACTCTTCCGGTGATATACATGGATGTTGATTTAATACTGATCTTTGTTCCTCTATTAAGAGGAAGTGCGTAAACGGTGTATACTTGAAGGGATGAAGGAATCAGGCACTCACTCGTAAATTGGATGGTGCCAGATTAAATTCATGGACTGAGAGACCCCCGTTCCGTCAATGCCGAGGAGGAGCCCCAGAGCTACAAGTGAAGAGCTCGAGCATCTAATAAATGAAGCGACGCAGTGAGATAATTAGAGAAGTCAACATATCCAAAGAAAATGGATTGAGCATACGGATCGACAAGGTAAGCCGCACAAGCTCCGTGTAAGGTTCCATGTAGATTACACATATCTGTCCATGCCGTGATAGAGTTGTGTATGAGTGGCCGCGTGAGCAGTAGTCCAAAGTACGAAGGTGAAAGAAGCGAACGAATATGAGCGGAGGTAACAGGGACTGAGTCTTGATAACACACCTCGATCAACAACCACCTCGAAAATAGTCTCGACGATCAAGTCGTTACCCACTCCACGTTTTCCGACTAAATCCACATTGCCATGATGCGACAACGCAGGTGATGCGGATTCGAACCCAAAGATGTTGAGTTCGGCAAATTTGAGCTTACGACCTACGTTGGACCCATAGGAATTACCTTTGGCGTCGATGAAGTGGAAGAATATGGCCGATGCAAGGTCTTTAACCTTCTCGGAAGCGTTCCCTTTGATCTGATGGCTACCTCCTGGAAGGTCATCAAGGGTTTGGTTCTGACCATCAGAATCAGAAGGAAAATCGGGAATAGCGGAGCGTGTCATATCAGCGCCGGTGCTGTGAATATGGTCGTGGTGGATGGGGTGTGGGTGTATGGGATTGGTGACTCGTAGAACTTCTTTCTCCACCTTCTCGACAGATTCTCTCCTTCCTCGGTGAAGATGTATATGAAGAAGGATTGTTAAGCGCGACCACTAGGGCGTTAAGGCTGATGATATATGGCTACTGCGATTGGACGATGGGCTTGGGAGTGTCATCATGGGAAAAATGAAAATAACATAGTCGAAGCACATACATACTTCTTTTAGGCGACCGTTCGACTGGGGTGCTTCGCGAAGGACCCACAAGCGTCCACACGATCGACGAAAACGGTTTAGGAAAGGGGGCAGGAGCAATTGCAAATTAGCTGGATTGGGTAGGTGCGTAAAAGAAAAGGCGGGTTGGTCACCTATCAGTACGTTGAGGCACGGATCGTGAGAATTATCCATTTCCCCTTTCTCAATTTCCCATGCATTGACCATGTTCGTTGCATCTCCGACAGGTTTATACCGCGACATGTCTACACACAGACTCAAGTATGCGTGACTTTCTCTATCCAAAGATCCAGCTTCTCATAAAGGTACGATTCCTCGAGTTAATACGTCGTTCTGTCGACCGTAATGGTTCCTCATCCGTTATGGATATCGTTGCCCCTTCCCATTACGACCCAAGAATGCTAATCAGACTGAACTAATCCATGGATAGTGTGCCTCTTTGAGCCCGCGGCGACCGGGTCAAAGTCGGGGCTTCTGCTATGGCCGTGTTTTTCCACCTTCCTGACATTCTCTAACGGTTTCGGCGATGGGGCCCGATGCCGCTTTGCGTTGCCGTAGAAAACGAAACAAATTAACGCCAGGCTATCAGGAGTTTGGCCAATCGGATCGTTATATAAGCTACCCATCACAACCCTTGCAACTAGAATACACACCAAAGTAAAAGAAGACAAAATACAAGAAACTTCGGGACTATTTTAATCATGAATTCTATCCTACACTTAGACGTACCACCAAGTAACGGGAATACGGCCTTGGTCAAGAGGGGCGAGGGCCTGGAAGGCCGCAGGGGAGAGGTCAATGCTGTACTGAGAGCAACCCGGGCAGGAGTCAACGACAGTGGCGTCGATGGTCCTGCCTCCATCTGAACAACAACCTCAGTAAGCAAATATTCACAGCTTCCGACATATGGTCAACGTACAGGAGACTTGGATGTGCTGCCAGCAGTGAGCGCCATTGTTATACTCGGCAGTGGACAAAGCGACGATGAAGTCCGAATCCTGGCTCCATGCACCGCAGTTTCCGAGCTAATCAGGTAATTGGTTTGTCAGGGTCACAAAGTTAAAGTATTAATGGATTCGTTAATTACCCCGGTGTGGTAATAGGTGGCTGTGAAGCACCCAAAAAATTCAATGCCGATATCCTTATGAAGAGGAACCTGATAGCACTCACCATCACCATCGAATGCGGTAGCTGCTCCGGCAAGCATGAAGACAGCACCAACGGCAGCAATGAAGGACTTGTAGAAATACATATTCAGTGATTCCTGAGGAGCGACTGGTTAATAGCTATTAAAGGCAAGGTGGGTGAGACCGACTGACGGAGAAGATTTGTCGTTTTGTAGCTTGAAGCAACTGGAACCCGAGGATTGAGTGAGTAGCTGGTGACATCGCTGCTGGATCCCTTGGCTTTTATACCCGGGAAGATGGGCAAGCGCTCGACCTCGGGGGCGACATTCGCAGAGTGCAATTTCGTTCATGGAAACATCCGATGATACCAGAACCTCTTAATCCGATTTCGGCGCATCCGGTATCTCAAACCCCGCGAACGACGTAGGGCGTCAATCTAGCCTTTTGGACTTGGTGTGGAATTGGTGGGAAACCGGCTTTACCTTGGCCAACAGAACCTGGGTAAATCTCAGCGTTTGTTACTCACTGATTATCATGCCCTCACAATTTTAGGTGGTCGAAATACAACCAGAAAAATGACTAATTAACAACCAAAACACATGTCTTAGCTGTAATGACGAGGGAATGAGTGATGTACTACCGGAATTCATGATCGAAGGAAGGTTTGAAGATAGTGTGCTTCGCAAGTATTGATATCCCATTTAATCATTCTATTTTTTGCCTCAGGATACCATCATTTTGTCTCTCGGAGCGAGGGGGGCGGACATCACTCCTATCGCGGGAACGGGTGGAACACGTTGTAGCAGCACAACATGCAAACCTAGGCCTTGTCGATTCAGTTCCTTATTTCGAGAGGCTCTTGGAACCAACTTAGTCGTGCTGGCCTTTGAACTCGAGCTTGAGATATCTAACAGAAGGTGTTGGGGACGAAAAGTTGATTATATCGTTCAGGGATTGCTATTGTGTTCCATGGACTGTAGACTTACACACGAAGGGGTTGGCTGGAATTGTCTTTAATGCGCCACTAGTTTGAGACTTGAGCCCGCGTATCTCGCTTCACTGATCTAACCACTCGCCTATTATCTAACCAGCCCCAGAGGGAATGGATTTCCAGTATATTCTCATCCATATGGTCTGGGCACTGAAAATTCTTCCCCTTTATTGCGCTATCACACACGGTGTGACCTGGGCAAAATTTGCTGATACCTTAACATGACTAGTTATCTTATCGTCTCTTCTTTATTGCATGCGTGCACCTAGATAAACCTGATTGGTTCTCGTATCAACGTTTTTCTGACCTTTACGAAAATGGAGACCGAGATTACCGCTAACGGAACAGTCTCTGAAGAAGTCGTCAGCAGGAGTTCTTCTAGTGAAGTTGTAGTCATTTGGAGCTAATTTTATAGATCTGCTAACCCGAAACCCCCTGTTCCAGCGCGTGCGTACTTCAGCTAATATGTCAAAACGTTCTGTCCGAGCTCAGCGTAGCCGTCTCGCTAGAGTCGATGAGAGCTTTGTGTTTCGCACTAACCTCCGGGTGTGCCACAAGAATCGAGTTTAAGTCGGCGAAGCTAAACTCCGGTGGGTAGGTGGCTAACCGATGTCCTGTCTGAAAGCTAGAGTACTGTTTTTGACGCGTAAAATCATCGGGGATCGTGCTAAAACGAGGAACGGGAAAAACGTGATAGGCAGTATTTGAAGCCATAATCGTAATCAAACAGGCTGCTATTCTCGGACTTATTTATACGATTGTTACCGAGGGGTAACACTAGAAGAGCTCCCCTTCTGTTTCTGGCGTCGCCGAGGTTTTCTCAAAGGAAACACCCGTAAGCATGTGTCTTTTACCTTCTAATTCTGGTTGACTCTAGGCCTTGTAACTGTTGGGGTGTTATCAGAAGAGGTCAATGCTGTCGTTTTATTTGTTACATTTGCTTACCCCCTTATTGCCACTAAACGCCTGTTGGCCTGCGATATAGGAGATCGGGGGACACGGAACGTTTGTGCAAATGCGGAGAAGTCAAAACGTAATTCTGTTCAATCGTGATACTCACAAGGAGATGCTGGCAGCCAGGGATATTATCAGTGCGTCAGCGTCAACGGGTATCCTCAATGCAAAGCCTACCTAGACAGGGACCTGTTACAACTCTCCATCGCCGATGGGCGTGCATGATCGGCGTTTGCGTTGAATATCTTCTGGAAATCTCTTGCTGGGAAAACAACTTAGAAAAGTTTGATCCGGCTGTCACCGGTGTAATTGGAGCCGTGAGCCGGAGACAGTGGGCTGGTCAATCACAACATGCAGGCTATGTCGTCGCCCTTTGGGTTGAGCGTCTGGGCAGCCCTGTGTCTTAGTATTCAATACCGCACTCCGTATTTCATTATCCTATGACCACTGCGCCTCCTTTATCAGTGGCATCCCCTCGCTCACTTGTCTCGTTACAAGACAGGGTCGACTTCATCCAAGAACCACTGCCGAAGGAATATGTGGAGCACGTAACCGGGAATGTACCAGATGAAATCAAAGAGATACCAGTGAAGTGGTTGATGATCTACAGGCATAGAGGGAATAGCTTTGCGTGTAAAATCGCGGAGAGGATAAAGGTGGTTGACGTCTCCGTGGTTCCGAATGTAGATGACCCACTGAAGAAGGATGGAAGAGTTACGACGGAAATTGAGGTTACTCCTGGTGAGTGGTGTATCTTGACGTTTCACTGGGGCATGGAGTTGAGGATATAAGAGATATGTGTAACGCAAAGGGCGTGCTACACGATGGGTGCAAGGTGTTTTTGATTGACGAGTAGGTGAAGGTTTGCTCATGCGGTCCACTGTGCGTATTAAGCTTCCTAATGTCTAGGTGTTCGGCCACTGCGTTAACGACCATCAACGCATTCGAGGGCCACGGCTTCCTTTCTGGTGTCTCGCAGAACATGAACATCCTTTTCCACGCCCCAGCTACAGTGTATGTTGGCCAATTCAATTTTACCGTGAGCCAAGTAGAAACCATTGGAACAGGGGAACAAAACTCCGGATTGTAAGTCGGTCGTTGACATCAGGCAATGAGATGAACTCGTGCCGATGCGAGGTGAGCTTATCAAAGTTCTGTGGGCCGGGCCCCTCTGACACGTGGCTGTCGTATGTGCCTAGGTGTGGGATACAGGGAACAACCGACTCGTGGTGTCTGGTACACAGATCATGATGAGCCCTTCAATACCAATGCAATGGGCGAAATAGAGGACAGTTAAATGTATCTGTCGCCCCTGTTCTATTGATCTTTTGGATAATGCTGGCATTGTTCGCAGGGACATTATGATTACATAATGAAGCTTGCCGTATGGGAGATGAAAATGGAAATAAGTTGAACTCGTTCTGCCATCTAGATGAACTATGGGCCAGTCCAAATCTAAGGCTCTCAAATATCCTCAATACCCACCACCTCCAGGATACCCCACCTATGGTCCAGTGTACCCATACGGCCTCCCACCACTGTCAGGCTACCCACAGGCTCATCATGGACCAGTCATACCACCAGGATACGGGGCTCCAGTTGCGATGCCTCAGCCTCAACATATGGTGAATTGGCCGCCTCAAGAACGAAGAAAGAGGAGAAGAAAGAAAGAAAGCAGGTCCCCGGAGGGTTATGTTGCTGCACGACAAGCGAATGAAGCGAGAGGTGCCGCTACAGGTGCCGCAAACGTTCAACCCGCACCGCCTGGAATGCTTGATAACTTACCTCCTGGATTCGTTCCTACGAGCATAACGCCGAATCCTCCAGGAGTTTCTAGTGCGTCGCTCTTGCCATCCTGTGGCTCCAGATGATGCTGATGTCGAACAAAAGCCACGGGTCCAGTTATTCCACCACCAGTTCCTGACGCTAATACTGCCCAAGGTGCTCATCTACCACTCTTGTTTAGTCCAGCTTTGTCTGATACAATTCCCCTTACGAACCTTCCTTCGTCAGAACCTCAAAGACCCCCACGTGCTGCGACGCCTTTCATACCAGCCTTCCCACCAGTCGAGGCATCCGACGACGATGAAGCCGGCAGTCCGGAGCAGGGGCAGCATCATGCATCACCTTCCCATAATCGACAGCGATCCCGGTCCCATCGACGCGGTGCCTCGGCTCCAAATCCTCTACCAACCTTTCAGCCCGTACAGCCTGACGATCCCATCGCTTCGCCCGGTGTTCAGCCGAATCCTCTACCCCCACCACCGAGGGATCTCTACCAATTCTCACCATATAAACAACTCCTACATCTCCCCAATACAATGGCACTGTTGACGGCGACGACTACGAACCCACAGACAGGATACGTAAATCCAAACGTGACTGTGGTGCGTTCCGCTACTAACCCCGGTATGGCCGGTGTCGGGGCAGGCGCGAATGCCATGCAGCAAACAATCAAGAAGAAAAAGCGAGGCCTATTTTCATTCGGAAGTCGACGCCGTAATCGTGAGTCCGAGCCCGAGCCCGCCCAACAGCAACAACACCAACTGGGCAATATTCAATTCGTCCCCATATATCAGACTCTACCACAACAACAGGCTTCTGGATCCACAGCTGCACCTGCATCTGATCCTGCTCCTGCCGCCGCGCCTGCGCATCCTGTTGCAGGACCGAGTACGGGCGCAGGAACATCATATCAACCTACCCAGCCGCCGGTACCTCCCGTCGCCACACCCCCCTCTCCTCCACCGCAGCGCTCACCTCCAGCTGATCATCGTGTCCGCGTGGAAGATGGTTCTGACTCAGAGGAAGACTCGCCATTACCCCCCGACGTCTACCGTTCCATGAGCCCCATGTCTCACCACTCTCATCACACGTCTCGTAGTCAGCGTTCCCAACACCCGTTCTATCAAGCCCATCCTCAATCTCAGCCGCAACAGCAACCACAACCACAACCGTATCCTCAACCTCAACCATCGCCATCCCTACCATACCACGTATCGCCCAATGGATCTGTGGTCGAATTCAGTCAGACGAGTCTCCCGGACTTCTTGAATCACTCACCGCACCCCGTGACGTACAAACACAAACCGTATCCCACCGCGATGCATTTACACGAGGCGATGAAGTTTATGGATCATAAACCTGATCTCGCGGAAAGGATTAGGCTGTGTCGCAGTGTGGAGGAAGTTTATCCGCTGGCAGGGAGCTGGCAGGCTTGGGTGAGACCGGATTGGGGCATGGTGTTTTTGCAAAAGGTGAGTTCCATATCGTTAAATGTACGGACTGTGCTTGGGGGGATTGTACTGATGTATTTTTGGTCCAGATGGAAGAGGTGTTATGGCACAAGTTTAGTCAACACCTCGATCTGAGGACGATGCTGCTCAAGACTGGACATTCACACCTCGTATATGCCGATCCTCAGGATCCATATTGGGGAAGTGGGGCACAGTATGGCCAGGCTGGTGATTACCACGGATCGAATTACCTGGGAAAGTTGCTGGAGAAGGTCAGGGAGAGGCTAAGAGCGGAAGGCTGACTTGAGGTGGTCTTGGTGTTGGATGGCGTACCGCGGAGATGGAAAGTACGACATTACGACGTTTATGAGGCTTATGACCAAAACGACGGCGCGTGATAATGATGATGTTACGTAGTACCGCCCTTTATGACGACGTTTATGGCTTTCGTATATGTATTAACCTAATGTTTTCTAGGTTCTTTTAGTTCTTTTTGGATTCCTAAATCCTCACTCTATGTACACTAGGTAGTTCCTTGCATTTCGAGAAATACCCCTGGATGTAGACACTTTCGCATATTATATTATTGGCCCTGTCCCCGTGGTTCTACTGGACGTATTCTTGAATCGCATATATATATTTCTATAGCAGACCTAGATCAACCACAAGGTGTAATCTTCATACAAAAAGCCATCATTTCGAAAAATGTGCGCGGAGTATGTTGGGCTGGTAGGTTGGCTGCTATTTTCTACAATCGTCTTCATCGCAGGGCAACTAAACTTCGGACCGTTCACTTGACTGTACTCACTTTGTACAGTGCACGGACAAGGACAAGATAGAGTGCCTAAGTGACTAGTAAGACGTCAAATCTTGATAGTCAGACCCTCGTTGTACAGACATAGAACACGGGAAGTTTTCCTATCATCCGACTTGACCCATAGGGGCGGGCTGGCTTGTCAGCAACACGACACATAGGCTATTTCTTATTTCGCCGCTCCTCCATCTGCGCACGAAAAGAAGGTATATCTCGTCGCAAGCTTTACAAAACCACGGCAGAAATATCAAAGCTTGGAATTTGCCGTGACTACGCACTGGGCCGCTGGATTGGCGAATCTGAAGGATTAAGCCTCCTCTTGGTCGTACTTTCTACTTGTATGGGAGTTTCACCAAACTCGCCCCCTGGTCCTGCCCTTCTAACCTTGCGTACGTTTCTCGCTGGTAGGTCTCGGATTCACTCCAGCCGCAGTCACGGATACACGACCTGTAATTTTAACTCTGCAATATCTCGCTTTTAGTGATAACGTATGAATTTCTGGCAGGTATTGTTCAACAAGTTGGGGGGTTTGGAATGCACAAGGCTGTAGCAAGCAGGTGGTGGGCTTTCATGAGTAACACCCAAAAAGGAATATGAATGAGTTTCTGGAGCGATAGGAGTAGATATATGCATTCACGAGCTTGCCCACGATGTTGACAAAATCAACGATATCTAAAAAAACACAACATTAAGCATGTAGCATGAAAGTAAATAGCGCGAGGTGCGACAACGCCATGCACATCAGAATCAAAGTAGTAGACTTGAAGACGAGGAGGCGCCAGGGCAGACATTCGCTGACTACAGAGGAATGGGCGATGGGGATTTGTTCCCACACAGAAAGCATAACCGATGCCGTTAGTGAACAAATCAAGCTGTAATTAAGGGCATCAGAATATGTGAATACTTCGGCAGCTATGCTGAAACGTACTTTAGCAACCATACCGCTGGCATGGAGACGAAGACCCAGAACCTCTGTGTCGAGCATTGAGTCCAGCTACTGCGTCGCGAAGCCTGTATTTCGGAGCGTACGTTCAGTAATAGATAAGTGAGACATTAAGGAGAGTGCTCACATTGCACCAGGCTTTAATTGTGGCCTCCTTCTCTAACGTGTCCAAATGGTCTCGATACAACGTCGTGACGACCAAGCTCGCCAAGCCACTCAGGAGTGCCACTGTCCCAAGAAGAAAAGACCAGGAACACTTGGGAATCGGATAGATAGCAATAATTGGAAATATAACTCTATGGAAGGGCTGAGAGTTGACTTCGTAGGCACAGGGAAAGACAACTTGGGACGCACGGTAATGTACTAGCGGACAGTGCGTAGTAAGCCTTCCACTGTGACTTGAAGCGCTTCATGGTCCTCCGCCATTCTTCCCCAGGTGGCGCTTCTGTTATCGCCGCCACCTTGTCTGTCGCACCTGAATATGCCCGGACTTGCCGCTGCAAACGGTAACAGCGATAGTGCCAATAAGGAACCCCCAACGACATGATCATGGTCAGCGCCGTTACTAAAAGAACGGCCCCTGCTCCTGCGGCGTAGCTGTCAAAGATCATGGACGTAAGCCATTGGGTTAGTGAGTGATCTAGGCAGCGATAACTCACAGTAACCCCCCGAGAAAGCCCCTCTCAGGCGCTTTCTTATCCATGAGTAAGCGTAGAGAAGTGTCCCGGGAAGTTTCCCTCTTTTCGACAGCTACGTTGCATGTTGAATCCTCACAAGGTGGAATATGGATGATGGCGTGAGGAGGCAGAGCCGGGGTCGAACGCACAGTGTCCTCGTCTGGTCCCTTGGTCTGCAGGGAAGACTCGGCAGCTGTATCCGAGGGCTGTTGTTCTAAAATTAGAATTTCCAATTTTAACTCTGGCCTAATCGCACCCACGACCTTTAGCGCTGCCCCAACGCCATCTGGTTTTGGGGAGTTCATGAAAGCTTCAGAGCGTTTGTTGTGGTATCGGATGGTCGATTGGAATGTAATTGGGGGAAGAGAAGATACCTCCAAGATCCCCGAGCCAACCTCGTCTCGGCTTACACAGCAAAAGGAATTTGTCGGCGCTTGATTGGGAGGCGGAAGTTGATGACATGAGGCAATTGGTTCCCAGTACTTGACCCATTGAGACTGGCTGGTCGCGAGGATGATGTCTGTCATTCTATAGTGTCCTCAATCTATCAAACGGCAACGTTAGATCCACATGGAAGCTGTAAGTGGGGAACCGCAGACGAGCTGAATACACGACAGTAAAGGATAGAAAAAGAGCAATATAGTCTTTCGATTAACATCCTTAGGCAACGTAAAGCTATTCCACGCCTGGTTGTATGTCGCGACGTTCCCCTCCGGTTGACTAGGCGCGTGAGCTGCGACGGTGTACCCAATGTTGCAAAAAAGAATGTCTTCTCTCAGACATCATTGTGGGTTTCATTCACCCCGGATAAGTGTGCCATAGGTTCTCCGATGGAAAGACAACAACGCACGAGTACTGCAGTATGTATCAAGAACGGCTGATTGTAGGTGAGAAGCCCAAATCAAAGAATCAACTTCCCGTATAACATCATTCAGTTTCCCGTAAGACTCGTCTAGGGCTCTGTTTTATAAGTATTCGGTTCGAAGGAAGGCAAGACGCAAGGGCACCCGGCCAGGTAACTGCTTAATGTATCAGGAAAAAATGCTTCCAATACCTAGATGAGATTGTGGAGATGCACGACGCATGGATCCGTACAGAACTGCAATGTTTTGCAGATAAGATAGCTTGTGCAAAAGGAAGTTATGTTATCGATAATCGACGTTGCCGGTAGTCTGGACATGCAGTGCAACATCTTTCTCAGTTCCACTTGAGGGAATGCGTGACGGCCCAAAGTCTGAAGAAAGCCACTCGAGATTAGATGGCCCAGCTGATGCTAGATTTGACGTATTATATTCTCGTTGTGAAGGTGGGTAAATGGGCGAGAACGTCCACCACCCAGAACTGGGCCCAAGAAGTTTGATGATGGGAATTATTTCTCATTACGCAGATGGGGCGGCAGTCTCCTGGGAACCCATAGAACACCGGAAGGCGGTTGTGATCCCGGATCTGCCACTCCTGGTCCCCTCTGAAAATAGAGGATGGCACATGGAATCCGGCACAACCTGGTCTCATGACAGAAGAACGACAACAGTGTACCCCTGTATTTTCCACGAAGCCGGACCTGCTACCCGTTGAAAGGATTTCGGGTATTGTTCATAGTGGCCTACTTGCGAAATGATTATAGTTGCCACGAGGGTCGAGTAGGCGTGTTCCGACGATCGATCGGAGTCACATTACAGTTTGCCACTCCTAAGATGGTATCATTAGATGTGCAAATTACAGCTAGGGGGGCGTACAGTAGATGAACAGAATGACGTCATGAGACAGTGGCAGCGCTTCATGTGATGAGTTGGTTACTTCAAAGTTAAACTTTCAACCGAGTGTCCATGAAAATCACAGTGGCTGGATCAGGCGAACAGGGTGTATGTGCAAAGTTATAAATGAGCGTAATGTGAATAAAACGTACTAATAGAAAACAGAAGCAGACTGACAGAAGATCTTTGTGGCAGCTTGAGAATGAGAACGGACCGGATGACCCAAGCACGCGCACCAGGAGTTAGACCGCCGAAGCACAATATTACGGTTCCACCATCTTAGAAAGGTATCAAAGCTGAAGGCACTTATACGAGGTATAAGAATGGAACGTACTCCAGGTTGATTGCGCATCCTCCACTCAGCGACGATGAGGTTCCTTTGGCTGCCGCTCCTTCCCGCTGCTCTTGCTGCAACAGGCAGCCTCCTGAGTGGTGTAAACACTTCAATTCGAGTAACTTCCATCCCTGGGTCCACGACTCCAAGCCCAGCGTCGCATCTTTTGTCTGCATTCTCTACGACTGTCTCGGCGACAAGCGAAGTATTGTCGTTCTCGCCTGCTGCATCGACTGCGCAGCCAGCACTCAGCACGGCCTCTAGTTTACTGGCAACTCCAAGTGCGACTTCACAGGCTACCACAACCACTCCAGGTCCCTCCGTAACGCAGCCAGTCGTTCGACCCCCAATCACTCCAGCTCCCTTCACTCCTTTCCCTGTCCCATCAGAACAACCAATTCCCGGGGTAGTCGAAATCACAGACCCTAGCAAGCCACCAGCCGTGCATAATTTATCATGCGACATGAATCCATATTGACTAAAGCGTGTCGCAGGTCGGGTCATCCGTTGTGCCAGATTTTGGACCAGCATGGAATGCAGCATATAAGAAGGCGAAAGCCAAGGTGAAAATGAGATGATTTATAGGAAGCCGGTACAGCGCTGACGTTCAGATCTGTCGTAAAGATCGTTGCATTCTCATTAGAAGAAAAAGTCAGTGTTGCCACTGGTGTTGGGAATGCGAGAGGACGTTGTATAGTGAGTCCAGAATGTGGCCTAATCCCATGCGTAAATGACATGTCACTCTGTGATGCTACCCACAGGGTAACACCCCGAGCATCGAGCCGACTAGAGGACGTGGTTGGCCAGGTTTTTGTTTGGAGGCTCGTACATAAGCTCCTGGTTCTAGACGTGCGCTTAGAATGACGTCTAGGACTCTCCTCTTGGTGTCCGAAGCGCCGATTTCGTCACAGGCTTCCCAACCGGTATCAATGCAGCCGCTACCTTTAACCGACAGCTTATCCGTGCTCGTGGCTTGGCCATGGGCAGAGAGCACGTTGGCAAAGGCGTCAATGTGGCTCTTGGCCCTATGATGAATATGGGACGTGTGGGTGAAGGCGGTCGCAATTGGGAAGGCTTCGGTGCAGACCCTTACCTAACTGGAGAAGCAGCCTACGAAACCATCCTCGGGATGCAACAAGGAGGGGTCCAGGCTTGCGCTAAACATCTGGTAGACAAGTAAGTTCGGCTTTCCGCCTATTCCCAACATGCCTTTTAGTCACAATCAAGTGAACAAGAGCATAAGAGAACGACCTCGAGCTCGAATGTTGATGACCGGACTCAGCACGAAATTTACGCCCATCCATTCCTGAGGAGTATTATGGCTGGAGTAACGAGTATCATGTGCAGTTACAGTGGGTTTCAATGCCTCTTTGTTGGTATTGGTATAAATCTTGGGGCAGATCTCATAAACGGAACGTATGCATGTGAGAATGAGAAAGTTTTGAATGACATCGTCAAGCGGGAATATGGCTTCAGAGGATGTGAGTGTGTACACCGCTCAATGCTGTTCCCGTCCCTCCTGAATACGCCTCAATATAGATATCATGTCTGATTGGGGAGCGTAAGGATATTCTGGCCAGCATATGAACTGGAGCTTGCATCTAATATTCAAATGACAGAACCCATTCCACTATATCTGCTGCCACTGGTCTCGATGTAAGTGTGCTCGTTGTTCCCTCCTTCGACCTTTTCTGACAGCATGCGAGATGACGATGCCCGGTGATATTAACGGTCCTGGGACCTCTTTCTTCGGAGGAAATTTAACGGATTATGTCAGGAACGGAACTATTTCTGAGGAACGCCTAGACGACATGGGTAAGAACCATCGACCGCACTTAGCTCATGAGCTCGTAATCAACCACGTCTTTGCAGCTACCCGCATCCTTGGTGGGTGGTATATTCTCCGACAGGACGCGCCCGATTTCCCCCCGACCAACTTTGACGCGTTCCATCCCGACGATGATGCCGTTAATGAACACATTGATGTTCAAGCTGATCATGACCAAATCGTTCGTCAGATTGGAGCAGCTAGCATTGTTCTCCTGAAAAACGAGCGAGACGCGCTTCCTTTGAAGAAACCGAGGAGCCTTGTACTTATTGGTAGTGACGCTGGCCCCGGTCGCGCAGGTCCCAATGAGTTTAGGGATCAACAAGGCTTGGATGGAGTTCTCGCGATGGGGTGGGGTTCTGGAACTGCTAACATGACCTATCTTGTTACTGTACGCCACAATCCTTCTCCCCCTTCGAGATTTCTCTGATGAAATATTCATAACATAGCCGCTCGATGTAATTCAAAGACGCGCAAGGCAGGACCATACCAGCATCTTTTGGTTACTAGATGATTTCAATCTCCCAAGAGCTGGTAATATTGCGAGGAAGAAGAGTGCTGCTCTTGTTTTCATTGCTGCTGACTCTGGGGAGGGATCCGACAGGTAAGCCTAGCTAAAGGCATATAAACATGCTGAAACAACCGAATCACAGGACAAACCTTACAGCGTGGCATGGTGGAGACGCTCTAGTTCGAGCAGTTGCTGACCAAAACGACAATACGATTGTTATCGTTCATAGCGTTGGGCCCTTAATTCTGGAACCATGGATCGATCACCCCAATGTCACTGCTGTTAGTCCCTTTGCACGCTCTATGCTCCATATTCATGACCACACAGGTTCTCTGGGCTGGCGCGCCTGGCCAAGAAGCCGGAAATTCGCTAACTGATGTCTTATATGGCGACTGGAATCCTTCTGGGAGGCTTCCTTATACCATCGCCAAACGCATCGAGGACTACCCCGCCCAAGTTATTACTGGGGATGGAATCCCACAAGTTATTTCTATTCCGTACACTGAAGGCCTGCATATCGATTATCGTCACTTCGACGCTGTAAGTCGCACCGACACCCACTTAAGGATGATTGTTGATCGCACGTTACAAAAGAACAATATCAGCCCTCGTTTTGAATTCGGTTTCGGTTTGAGTTATACCAAATTCCATTACTCGGGACTGTCCATACGGAAGCTCCCAACAAATGGAGGTGATGTCAATGCAGCTCGACGATGGGACCAAGGTGAGGCAAGCCCGAATGTGACTGGAGGTTCTGCGGCTGCCTGGTGAGTACTCTGGGTGACTCTCCCAAAATCTTCGACGTACTTCTATTCAGGCTTCACCGCCCTGCATATGAGGTGTCCTTTACCATTACGAACACCGGAAGTGTCTCTGGTGACGATATACCCCAACTCTACGTCAACTTCCCTCAATCCTCTGGGGAGCCTCCCGCCATTTTGCGTGGATTTGACAGCGTGAAGGTTAAGCCTGGGCAGAAGCGGAAGACAGCCTTGGCTTTATCCAGGTACGATCTGAGTATTTGGGATGTGGAAGCGCAGGGTTGGAGGAGGCCCAAGGGCGTTATCGGTGTGACGGTCGGTGCTAGCAGTCGCGACAAACGGTTGAAGGGAATTTTACCCGGAAGTGTTTTATAACTGTCGGCCTATCTTTTCTACACACTTAGCAGTATAATTGTTGTGTTTTAACAGACCGCTCTTACATTCACCCTCGAATACAGGCGACGTTCAGACCCGGCCTGCATGAACTGCAAGGGGAAATTCAAAACATCATCAACGCCGGCTATCTCCTTCCCATGATTTGAGGCCTAAACCTCTTTTTCGCAAACTCCTGTGCGACTTCCCTCGGGTACTCTGGAGGTGTCGACGCAGACGGATTCCAGTTCTCCAACATCTCCCAAATGCGTCTTGGCACCACCCGCGGAGTGCTTCTTGCCCGGCTTTTGTGGCGCCAATAAGGTTGTATGTCAGGGGGAAGTTGCACATGAGTGAGCTGAAGAATTGTGTTACCATAGATTTGTATCTGCTGGTGGAAGCATTTCCAACGTGACCGAAAGACACCAAGGACGAGGGGAACAGAGAGTTCCATAACAGAAGCATCGACTTGTTGTGATGTCATGATTTCCATTTGAGGAGAAGATGTGCCTCGAGCATGAAATGTGCACTGTGCAGCTCAGGTGGAAACACATGTTTTTCTCTCGTGTGGTTTCGATCATCCTTGCATGCTAAAACCAGTGTGGGATATGTCGGAACTGACTCGAATCATCGCTTTGGACTCACTCCAAGGATGAAGACAATGGGTTGGATTACATAAGCAACAGTTGCAACGTGTGGTTGTCCAACCCTCCGATAAGACCATCATGTCAAGTCGACCCGGAGAACCAGATCTTTCTGGATACAACTACTGTGCTATCTCTCTTGTCGTTACTGCAGACAGGTCTGCTCTTCCGTACAGAGTCAAGGAGCCAGATAGCGCACCAACTTCCCTCGTGGGCCGCATCGGCCCACGGGATATGAGCTCTCGTGTCGTCCGCCAAGCCCCAAAGGACCTCGACTCGAAGAAGAAAAGGCCGCTGAGGCACGCGAACATGCAAATAAACAGGCGAGGCGACGTGCCGAGGGTGATGGATTCGGTTATGCAGATATCATTGAGTTGACCCAGGAATTGGAGGGCCTCACATATCGGCCTCGGACGGTGGAGACATGCGAGGTCTACAAACTCATGTTCTGTGGTGTCCACGCTGCACTCGGGGACTAGGCGCAGGATATCATGCGCACTGCCGCCAGCGCGGCGCTCGGGACACTCAAGAACGACTCCCTAAAGGATTTCGGCAGAAAGTGTCAAGTCAAGGAAGTCCTTGGTCCCATCTCTGGCGAACAATTTTCGCAGCTCCGAAATCTCTCAAAAAGGGTCATTGACTACCGCACCAAAGACAAAGTCGTGGCCGACCCCTACATGGGGCACAAAGACGCTGAGATCGACGAAGTGGGTGTTGCCGTCGTGTTTGGCGAGGGAGAATGGGAGGAGAAGGACGACGAGTGTTATGATATTCGTGATGAAGAGGAGGAAGAGGAGGAGGAAGAGGCGGGGAAAGAGGCTCCCGCGGAGGAGGGAGCTGGGGAGGAGGGGCTAGTGATAGGGGGCGACAAGGGCCGCAAGGCGCAGAAAGACATACGGCTTCTGGGACCAACGCCAAATATCCGAAGTCTATCTGGACCCCGTCATTGCCGCTGCAAGGAACCTTCCATTTTGTTTATCCTCAGTTCCAAGTCGAGTCTGCATGACTGCGAAAACCAGTTGATGGAGCTCTTCAGCCATCAGAGCCGCCACATTATCCAAGTTTCATCGAGAGTCGCGATGCCATTGTCTGGTGCACGAAGCTCATGCGCAGCAATGACGATGAGCGCGTCAATGTCGAGGTGGCGATGAGGAGAAGGGTTATGGGGCGGTGCAATAAAAAAGACAACGATGAGTACCGAGACTACTGGCACAACGGTGTCGAGGGGAAACCTCGACGACTGCCCGTTTCGTCTTATATAGACTCATCAGGCGCTCTACGTAGTTCGTTATCTATCTAGACGGCTATCCATCGTGTCCACCCGAGTGGACGATGTCTCGATAACAAAATCGAGGGGACTATCCTATCCGGAGTTCGTCCCGATGGTATCGGCGTCAATCGGATTGACGCTCGGTACGCAGACCGTATTATAAATAGGTTATAAAAACTATTTTCTACAAAATACTAAAGTTCGAATAAAATAAGTGCGCGCTTACCACCGGTGCTCCGTATTTTACGAAGCGCCCGTTGAGCGCCCGTCCATAGGACACTCTCTTGACCGACGCGCGGGTAGACGCTATCGGCAGGTGCTGGCATGGGAGAAAAATTCGTTAGACTAAGACAAAAATCTCTTGGACAAACGTGGGGAATGACTCACTTGGGATATGTGCGGCGGCCACATATAACCGATCGAAACCTGGCTAATCCCGTTGTGTAAGGAGTCACAACGTTTAATAGACCACCGGAATAATCTCTCGGCTTACCTCGACCTGTCGCATAGTTCTTGCGAGAGTCTCACGTTCATGCAATAAGCGCTATTCGAACTTTCCACGGACATGACTATACCGTGGGCGCACATACCTGTAGGCGGTTGTTCTTAGCATAAGACCAGGAAGTGAAGACTCCTTCCCTAGTGCAGACCTAGTACTCGTCGGTCTGGTTCGGTTAGGGGGGTTGCTATGTGAGTTAGCTCACTGATGAACTGCAGGCGCAATTCGTTGGGGTTTCCCCCCGCGAATTTCGTCTACTTTATAGACTCATCAGGCGCATTTGCAGTTGTTTACCTTGTTCCGCCGCTTTCTATCGATAACGATAGAAAGTCTTGATAGCGATTTACCAGATATGTTGGCCAACGCCCGCGAGGCGTTGAACACTACCTACTACTTGGGGTTAGGGGTTAGGGGTTTGTTAGAGGTGAGAAAGCTCTCTGATGAACTGCAGGGGTTAGGGGGTTGCTATGTGAGTTAGCTCACTGATGAACTGCAGGCGCAATTCGTTGGGATTTCTCCCCGCGAATTTCGTCTACTTATAGACTCATCAGGCGCATTT
>JAEUWQ010001015.1:0-19120 GCA_018524765.1 Podaxis sp. AQ799166 | reverse complement strand
ATACTATTTTATATTTCACTTCACATTATCTCTTTTATTTGTTATATTCTATAGTAATCCATTTGCTGCCCCATCAATGCTATCCATCTTGGTCTCTTCTCTTCCATTTCCCTCGCTATCTCTCATAGTTGCTCTTCTATCTCTTTCTTTACAGACTCTATTTCTTCTGCCAAACTTCTTTTTAACTATGGCCCCCACAGTGCTCACAAGGACACCTTAGCAGTCATACCTCTTCTCTGAGAGTGGTTGTCTTCCTCCCCCCTCAACAACATCCATTTCTGGTCAGTTCCCTCCTCTGAAAAATGGTTGGTTCACTTCCAAGCACATAACCTTGCCAAGTCGTTGTGCATCCCTAACAACCCATGGTTCCCTATCCACACATCCTTAGGCTACATTTGAAACCATTACACCACCAAATGCCTTGCTCTCTGGAGGCAAAAAATGAATGTTCCCAAATACCGAGGCCATAACTGGCTTCCTCTTACCAACCCTGCAGACCAACCTCTGGAACCCAAATACACCAACGGTGGCACTTGGCTCTCATCCAGCCTTGGTGCTGACCCCAATTTATGTGCTCACTTCACTCATTGCATAACTGACCACACACCCATCAGCGCCTTCAGACAGCGCTTCTTCCCAGGGCACTACATCACCTCCTGCCCATGCAGTGAGGAACTCAAAACTCGGGACCACATCATCCATCATTGTCCCCTTTACCACTGGCCTTATGGTATTCATATGAACATCTTTTGGCTCATCAAGTTCCTTCATGAAAACCTGGCAGCATTCTCATTTGCTGACCAGATACAAGGACCAATTACATTTGAGGACTACAACACTTGGCAGCTTACTTGACAAGAGAGGCTGACTCTACACAGGGCTCCTGATGTTCATTAAAGGGTCTTTTCCTTCTCTCTCTTATTATGTATGCTTGCCTTTTGCTAGCTCCATCTTTCCCTTACCTCTTCACCTTTGTCTCTTTTCTCTCTCTCTGTTTGATTAGTTGTACACTATATCTTGTGTTGGTTGTCTTGTCACTAGCTCCCTCACTCCCCTTCCTCATTCTTCTTCTTTTTCTTTCCTCTCTTTTTCTTTCTTGTGTCTGTAGGTTTCGGTTCTTGGGACTACTATCATGCACCTGTTTGTAGTAGCTAGTCTATTGCAATAAATGTTGATTAAAAAAAAAAAAAAAGACATCCCCATCTACAGGGGTTGTTCCTATGAATCAGATGCCTTGGTCTGGTATTTTCGACCTTCCATATAGTTGAATGTCTTCATTCTGCATCTGCTGGAGTGCCACTCAATCACTCCAGTATTCTGCATATTCTATACTGGGCTTGGATGGCCCAGTTTCAAGCCACTTTTCTCTCTCACCTCCACTCAGGTTAAGATCAATTTTAACAGAGTGCTTTTCTGAACTCTGTATAGGTCTTGGTTGAGCAATAGAGGCATTGGGGATCGCCCTATTGAGGGCAGTCAGCACTTGTGTTTGGCTTTCTAGATGATGAGAGTATTTGTCATTGTTTTTGCCAATCTTTCAAGGGGCAAACAGCTTGTCCAAGGCTTGTTGGGTCAAGTATGTTGTGATACTCGACTCTGAAGGGGTTGGGTCTGCAGAGGATGATGTTCCTCTGATCGGTGCTTTTCCTTTGTCAAGGGTGCCACCAAGTGCTGCTGTAGGGTTGGCATTGGATGGTGATTCTGCCCATGAAAGAGGGTTGTACAGGTACTCATCACCTGTGTTATCCATTTCTTTCCTTGATCAAGCCATAGGCATGGCTCAATAGATTTCATTCATGGGGGTTTCAGGTCTTTCCCCTTTATATTGCTTTGCTGCCTTGTACAGTGAAGCAAGTCATTTAATTGTTTTACATAGGAGATTCTTATACATCTCTGATGTAGGATCTATTGGTATATCCATTAAGCTCTTAAACAGCTCAATGGTATATTCTTCTGCATGGAATCGTAGTTCTGCCCTTCTTACAGGGCTTTCAACATGATTCATGTCAAAAATGAGGGAAATTCTTTCTTCGAGTGTATATAATTCACTCGATATTGCAGTGTTAAATTTGGGTGATGGTGCCCTGTCAAGCAACAACAGTTGCTTGCTCTCCTCCTCTATTGGTGGCAGAGTATGTGAATTGCTTCTGGCTGTGGTATTAAATCCCATAGTCAGATTCTCTGCATTATGTTGACTATTGTTGACAGGTTCTAATTAAATAGTCTGGAGTGGGGATAATTTCCCTTTCCTCCATTATTGTCAGTGCAGCTACTGCCAATAGGTAGTGAATCCGACATGTTATCACATCGAAGCTTGTTGGGCGTTGTCATTCTTGGTTGCCATGTGTATGCAGTGGTTAGGTGTTATAGGGCATTTTGCTCATGTGTTAGTCCACTCAGTGAACTAAAAAAATGTAAAGCTGTAAGCTTTATGGTTGGAAGACCTCATGCTCATGCCAAATAGTTCAAACCTGTATATTGGGAGACTATGTGGCACAAGCAAAGGTCAGTTGTCCCTGACAACCAAAGTGCCCTAATAAACAGTAGATACAAATATGTGATGGAGTGATGGGTAAACAAGAATGGTATCAAAATATAATGCAGCGACATGGGTTACTTGATTTTTGAATTAAGTGTAAGGGTGTGCCCTTACAAATATGGACTTGTAATGTAACCTCAGTAAATAGTTTCCTTCACATCTCTACTTGTGAACTATTCATCTTGTATCCCTGTATCACACCCAAACTCAGTCTTGAACTATTTCCTTACTTAGTTAGTTTCCTTTCTTGTCTCTGTTCCTATTCTTGTCTTAGTTTCCTTTCTTGTCTCTGTTCCTATTCTTGTCTTAGTTTCTATTTCTTGTCTTGCTCTGCTCTGTAGTTATGCTTCTATTGACTCTTGGACTCATAGCATTACTTCATCATAGTTACCTCTTTAGGACTTTAGAAGTAAAGCTTAAATAGCTGCTCATGTACTGGAAGCACAAGCTTCCTACATTCTCAAATCTCAGTGTTATTCCCTTAACTCTGCAATTGACATTAGTTCACAATCAGTGTGGTAGTAAACATTCTATTGGTCATATTCTCAACTTATAGACATTTGACCTCTTGAGTGTGCTTAACTGGACACTTGCCTCACCACCTTCTTATTGTGATCCTTCTTGCTAGATCCTAGTGCCTCTGTGAACCATCTAGTGAGATAGCCACCCCCTAGCTTAAGCATAGGTGACTGGTGATAAGGACCAACCTAACAGAACCCAGCTGACAAGTCACATCCATGTTTCATTGGACTTTTTGACCAAGCTTGTCATGGTCATGCTCCTAGACCTGCTGAACCACAAGTCATGACTTCCCATGAATATGTTGAATCTTTGGCAATTCCACTGAATCTTCTATCTAGATGCTCTAGACTTCATGTATGTTCTATGTCTTAATATAGATTATGCCCTTTACCAGGGATCATCACAGAATGTCTATTATTAGATTAAGGCTGTTCACATCATCCCTATTATGTTCTACAAAGGACTTGTAGTATATGTGTACTCACTCACAGACCATCTGTATTTTGTATATAAGAGCTGTACATTTGTACCAATAAATTATGTTTTCACTGAAGCAACTCCACACTCTAAGCTCTACTCACTGTAAGTCTTAGATACAAGCTCTAGTAGTTAGACAAACCACTGCATGTGTAGTGCTCCAATAGCACACATGTTGTAATTCCATTATCAATAGGTTATGGGCCCTGACTAGTGTCTAGTCTCACTCAATGACTTTTGTCTAACACCATGTTGGCATGCCACATATGGTGATGAAGTCAAGCTTGCAGATAAGACAGCTTATTGGATTCCTGTTTGATATCTTTCCTGATTAGCCCTATTCATGTCTCTATGTCTAAAGGACATATACATGGGGAAAGAAGGGCTTGTTGACTGTGCTATTTGTGTCACATGATACTGATGCCTTCTTATTTTGTGCAGATCTACAATCATGATCTTATCTCATCCATCAGCATGTCTTCCCAAAACTTCCTTGCTCATGTTCCCAAACTCAAGGGCTTCACCAACTGGTCCAAATGGCAGTTGTGCATTCATGCAGCTCTCACACAGTACAGGCACCCATTGGCACCTGTCAATTGCACTGGCTGGACCATTGTGCAAGGCACCTCCATCATCCCCACATTGTTGACCATGACAATGACTACACTGGCTGCTCCTGCTGCCACTGCTTCCTTGTCTGCTCAGACTGGAGGAACAGCTGCTGCAGCTAGTTCAAGCACTATGCCTGCCCTGGTTCAAATGACAACTATGAACCAGGATGTAATTGACACATGGAACAATGTGGCTGAACAGGCCTTCAACATTATCAACTCATGCCTTGCTACCTTCCTTCTCAATCATGGCCAGAATAATGCCCACAACCTTTGGGTCCACCTTGAACAATGCTACAGTACCCTGACCATGGCTATGACCTACCAGGTCTGGCAACAGGTCAAGACCTTCCATATCCCTGAGAACCAAGACTCTACTGGTCTGATTGGTTTGTTGCAGAACCTCTTCATGAGGCTCTCTGATCTCAATTGTGTGGTTCCTGCCAAGTTGCAGGCATTGAAGCTGATCTTTTCAGCTCCACCTTCTTTCAAAGCTGCTACATCATCAATCTTTGTAATGGTTCCTGAGACCCAATTCACCTTCAATCTGGTAGTGCAGGCAATCATTAATGATTTCATACAACACCAAGTGGGTAACTCCACTTTTGCTGCCTGCCAATCAGGGTTCAAGAAAAAGGGTCCTAACCCAAATTGGAACCAGCAGAAGAATGCTCAGGGTTCTGGCCAGAATCAGAAACATGGTTCAAACCCTAGTGGCCAACAGTTGCATCCCCAAAATGTGCCTGGTCAGAACCAGAACCAACAGCAGCTGCAACAGCAACAAGGCCAACAAGGGAAGAAGAAGCATACCCATTGTGGCAAAGGTGGTTCCAAACAAGGGAACATTGCACAGGTCAAGAATATCCTCACTCCCAGCATTGCTGGTTCATTGCAATTGATGAACTTTATCACATCAATTGCACAAGTCCTGCCTCCTCCCTCCACTCATCAGCTTGTGAATGCTATTTGCAACAGTGGTGATGCTCATCTTGGTAGCTCTCTTGCTGACAGGATTTCTCCTCATGAGTCTCCTACACTTCATGCTAAGGAGAGAGCCCTCCATCTCTGGGATGCAAGAATGAGCAGTTGCAACCCTTGTCAATGTCACCAATCAAAGGTGGTCATAAGAGAGGCTATGCCTCTACCACCTGTGCCTCTTCCTATCAAGGAAGACACTGAAATGCAAGCTCCAGCCTCACTGATTCCTATCACAGCTGATGAGCCATTAATTGATTTAGGTGATGAAGATGACATGTTGGACTACAATGAGGAAACATATGTGTATGTCCCACAACATTCTTATCTTGATTCAATCACTGATCCATGTGAACAGCTCCATCTACAATGACTACCTCACTCTAGAGGAAAAGAAGGCCCATGAAGACCTCTTTGGACCAGGCATGTAGATGTAGGTGCAGACATTAATTTGTTTATCACATGTAATAATAGCACTGTGTTGAATGGCCACCCAAGGCCAAATTTATCTTTTTCTCCTTCCACATTGAGCTTGAATCAGGAAGATCATCAAGAAGCAAATGCATTGCTTCCAAATAATCACCTTTTTACTCCAGAAGCAATTCTGGATGAATGGCTTGAATCAAATAACTTGGTCACAATGCAAAAGAATGTTCAATGGACCATGGATTCTGGAGTTTAGCTCACTTCACCTTTAACAGAGAAGATTTCTCAGAACTCATGGAGAAACCTCTAGGTTTGCTAAATACAGCAGACAATAAGGTAGAAATGAAAGGAGTTGGTACAGTACTAATTGCCTACAACTTCTGGAATCCATTAATAAAGAAACATGAAGAAATAGTCTTGAGACTTTACCTGGTATACTATGTTCTGGATATTAAGTTTTGACTTTTATCTGTTAGCACTCTCTGCAAGAATGGAGATCATGCAATACAATCAGCAAAATCTCTCACAATTGTTGATCCACACAGAGAGATTAAAATCAGGACTACAAATATATCAGCAAGTGGAACCTTGTTTTATCTCCTCACTGATATAGTCAAATTTAAAGATGTTGATATCAATCCATCTGAATGACACAGCTTGATGATAGATGAACCAGATTATCTAACCTGGCATTGAAGATTTGTGCATGCATCTAAAAATGTAATGCATCACATGCATGATTCTTTAAAGAACATCCCCTACATTCCATGCAAAGGAGTACCTGCACCCTGCAAGGACTGTGCATTGGGAAAGATGCATCAGAAGAGTTTCCACTGTCTCAATCCCATGCAAAGGAACCTCTTGAGCTGGTCCATTTGGACTTATTCAAGCTTCCTACACTCTCCTACTATCAAAAGAGATATGTTGTCACTCTTCTTGATGATTATTCTGGTCATGCTTGGATCACAAGTCTTTCTTGAAAGAGTTTGACTTTCAAAACTATCAAAGCAATGATCATCATGATCAAAAATCTACTTGGACATAAAGTCAAAAAGTTCCAGTCTGATAAAGGAGGAGAATATATATTGAATGAATTTAAATGATTCTTCAAAGAAAAGGGGATTGAACACCAAACAAGTGTTGCCCACATTCACCAACAAAATGGAAGGGCCAAAAGGCTTAATCAAACATTGCATGAGAAAGCACAATCAATGCACCTCAAAGCATGCCTTCCAGATATGTATTGGCAACATGCATGGGAATATGCTGTGCATATTTATAATTGCACTCCCATGAGAAGATTAAAATGGAAAACTCCTATAGAGTTATTAACAGGGGAAAAGCCCAATGTATCACACTTTAGAGTATTTGGATATGCAGCATATGTATACATCCCCAAAGAATTATGGCCTAATAAACTTCAGCCAAATGCTGAGTTAATGGTTTTCCTTGGTGTTACCCCTTTGACTAAGGCCTGGAGATTCTTAAGAGGGAGAGTGATCTTCAAATTGCCCTAGGCAATCTTTGATGAAACCTGGTTTCCACTTTGTAGAGACTTTGAACAAGGAAAAACAGACCACCATATCTGTCCCTTAAATAACTTGCAGAGAAATTGGCCTGTTTCTTTTCCACCTTCAGATCCTGAAGATGATGATTTGTCTGATGATGAAGATACCTTCAGGAATGAACACCCATTACCACTGATTCTAAGAGTCAAGAGGAAACCTCAATCTCCTGCACCTCCTGCAAGTCCTTCTCCCAATCTGTCTCCCTTACCTTGTGATCCAACTCCTCATCTGAGGGCTCCAATGCTGAGACTGAGTGCTTCACAAGCACCATCTCAAGCTCCACCACCTCTGCCTCCTCAGCTGAGACAGCATTCAAAAAGTAAGGAAAGACAACTGAATCCTTTCAATAAAACAAAATCAGGATCTAAATTTAGAGAAGAGGAACTTAGAGCTGGAGATCATCCTGAATGATCTAAATCCACTCATGAACCTCAGAGGAAACCACAAATGCAATGTGTTCCTAATATACTTGAAAGGAATACAGTACAGTGTCCAGTTCCAGAAATTCCAACAGAACATTTGAGACTGTGGACACAACCTCAACCTGTCCCTGGACCTTCTAGAACTCAACCAGTTCCTGGTCCATCTCATGTTCAAGAACAACCAGAGCCCAGACCATCACAACCTCATTGGAGTCCTCTGAGAGAACAAAAAGTTCCAGAAAAACCTGATAACATTCATGGCAAGAAGCATCCCTCTTGAGTACTTGACAAATACAATAAGTAAAAGCTTAAGGATTCTATTACTGGAAAAGATCAAGGACTTCCTGTCCTGATTGAGAAGAAAGTACACATCCATGGCACACCTTGGTTCTTATACAGGCAAGAGAAGGGAAAAGTACTTCCTCAACAATCTATAAAAGGGAAGGAAAAAGAAGTACCTCCTCCAGAAATACCTCATACTGATATGGACTTTGAGGAAAATCTTCCAGAAATGGAAGAACAAAGGCCTGAACCTCAAATGGATATACATCCAGAGGACCAAGATGACAATCTCAGTCCTGATAATGAGATGATGTCAAAACTCACAGAAGAGATTGCAGTTCAAGAGGGAGGAATTACTTTCCTCAATATGCTATTAGCTAAAGCTGTCAGAATTGATCAGATTCCTAAATGCTGGTCACAAGTAATGCAACTGCCTAAAGAGGAACATGATGTATGGCTTAAAGCTGCAGCAGAAGAACTTGATGCATTGAAGAAGTGCCAAGTATATGAATTAGTAGACTGTCCTCAGGGACATAAAGTTATTAAAAATAAATGGGTGCTCAATATTAAGTCTGATGGTCACAAACATGCCAGACTTGTTGCTAAAGGTTTCTCACAGATTGAAGGCATCAATTATGATGAGCTCTCCTCTTCAGTTGTACATTATGAAACAGCTCAAATTCTCTTCACATTAGCAGTGCTTGAAGATTGGGAAATTGAATCTGTTGACATCAAAACTGCCTATTTATATGGCAAACTGGATAAAGAAATCTATATGGAGCAACCTGAAGGTTTTAAAGCAAAAGGAAAAGAAAATAAAGTATAGTGGTTATATTGTGCATTGTATGGCCTTAAACAAGCCAGACTCAAGTAGTGGTGTGAATTAACTGCTTCCATGAAAACCCTTAGGTTTAAGAGATTATATTCTGATGCTGGCATATATATTTATCACAGTAATGATGGCAATCATGTAATTGCTATTGTTTATATTGATGATATCTTATTTATGGAAAATAATATTGCTCTCCTCAAACAAAAGAAGCAAGAATTTATGAAGAAATGGGAATGTCACAACCTTGGAGAAGCTACAGAATTTCTCAGTATGTGAATTCAACATGATCAGAAGAATCAAAAGATATTCCTTGATCAAGAAACTTATCTTCAAAAGGTATTAACTCATTTCCCAGTTGAGTTCCCTTTGAACACACCACTGGATGCACAATTTAAACCAATTAAAAATGAAGAAGCCGTCAACCCAGAACTTTGTACAAGATACCAACAATTAATTGGTTCTCTATTATACCTGATGATCAGTATGCATCCTGATATAGGATACACTGTAGTAAAGATGAGTCAATTTTGTGCCAACCCTCATCAAGAGGATTATGATGCAGCAATGCATATTGTACAATATTTGTTAGGCACACCTCACTATTGTCTCATCCTTGACAGATCAAAAGAAGAGGGAGTCATAGGGTATAGTGACTCAGATTGGGCAACCAATCCCATGAGAAGAAGATCTACTATGGGGATCTTAATTTCTATTGCATCAGGCACTGTCATCTAGTGATCTAGATTGCAAAAAACTGTAGCACTTTCTACTACAGAAGCTGAGTATATGGCCATTTGCAACTGTGCTGCTCAGACTATGTGGGTTATGAATATGCTTACTGAGCTTGGTTTCAAGTGGAAACCTATTCCAGTTTGTGGAGATAACATGAGTTCTCTCTTCTTATCATCTAACCCTGCAGTCAAAAGTTGCTCTAAGCACATTGACATCAAATATCATTATACAAGGGATTTGATTGAAGCTAAAGAGATTGAACCACTCCATATTCCTGGAGATGAGAATCCTGCTGATCTATTGACTAAAAATCTTGGATCAACCAAGTTTAGACAGTTCATTCCAGACTATGGTCTTGAGTTCTATTGAATTCAATCATTATCTGAAGATGAAGTCATTATGAGCAAGAGGGAGTGTTGAATCTTCAGTGATTCCACTGAATCTTCTATCTAGACGCTCTAGACTTCATGTATGTTCTATGTCTTAATATAGATTATGCCCTTTACCAGGGATCATCACAGAATGTCTATTATTAGATTAAGGCTGTTCACATCATCCCTATTATGTTCTACAAAGGACTTGTAGTATATGCATACTTGCTCACAGACCATCTGTATTTTGTATATAAGAGCTGTACATTTGTACCAATAAATTAAGTCTTCACTGAAGCAACTCCACACTCTAAGCTCTACTCACTGTAAGTCTTAGATACAAGCTCTAGTAGTTAGACAAACCACTGTGTGTGTAGTGCTCCAATAGCACACATGTTGTAATTCCATTATCAACAGAATATAATCACACTTTTCCTGTCCAAACAGCACCTACAGAGTGGGTATATCATTCTCATCCATATCCTACACCTGTGTCTAGCCCTTCTCAACCTCGTTCCAACCCTAATATAAATTTTTCTTATAATCTCATCTAGTAATCATACTACACCTAGTATTTTGTGATATTCTATAGGTAGTATATACATACATGTAATGAATTTTTGATTGTGCAAGACAGGAGGCTGTTGACTGGCATGCATGAGGAACAGCAGAGGTTGAATTTTGATGTGACATTCCTGTGACAAAGTTTTCAAATGCAAGGTCTCATCAGATATTGCTTATTCACGTAGGCTCTGAGCAATGTAAATTTTTCAAATATTCATAAATTGGGTATGCTGGAGAGCTCCCAAGTATACTACAAATTTTGGGGTGTGTAGGCTAACTGGTTGAGGAGGTAAACACTTGTGGCTGAAAAGTTTTCAAACACTGGGCCAGTGATAGCAGTGGCTAGCATTATTGCCTCTCATGTGATAGCCTGGGGTTTGATTCCCTGTATCTGAATCTTTTTATTATCTAAGTAACCAACTGGCATTCTTTGCATATATTTGTTTACAAAATCTGATTTACTTATCAACTTGTTGCTCATATTGTCTTGCAATGTATGCTCATCAAACCTTCTGTTCTCTGCTACTGCCATGTTGCCGTGATTGTCTGTGTTCCTGACAAGGTGGTCTTTCCTTATCTGACTCCCAGACAACCTATTTGTAGGCCATTAACCCCTATCAAAGATTTGTGACAATGATACATAAACTCACAGAGCCATCTGACTCCTTCCTAATGAATTTGTACTCAAATGAGGTGTTCAGGGGGAGATCGACAGTTATCTTCCAGGCAATATAACTTGCAGAGGACAGTGCAGTCTATACAAACCACAACTGTCAGCAGATTTACACATCTGAAAGCAAAATGATCACAAACTGACAAGTCAGGGTCCCAAGATCTTAGCTAGGAGATACTTCTGACAAGGAATATATTTTCTCCAAACACTGTCTCAGCTGTCTCCTCAAAACTGACAGAAACACTGCCTCCTCCCCCACCACTACCTCCACTCCCACTTCCACTACCCTTCGCTCCAGTATGAATTGCAAGAGCATCTCTAGCTTGGACAGTCACCATGAACTTGCCTCCCAAAACTGTAAACCTATGCTGAACACAGATCACTCAGCACCACACCAACAACCACAATCACAACAAACCACCCAGAAAAAAAATTGAAACTCATGAAGAGCTGGTACAAGACCCTCCACTACTCTTCCCACTAATCACATCACAATATGTCCCATCAGGCAAAGATGTTGTAAATGTTGAGCTCCAAGCTGAGTCTGCATTATTGATCACAACAAAGCCCAATGAGCCCTGACTGAAAGTGATTTGTTGGGATTGTGGTGAGACCCAGTTGGTGATCAGTGTGGAACTGACAGTGTTGTGGAACCTGACCATGCCTGTGATGGCTATGAAGTGGTGTTGACAGAGCCAGCCATTTGCACTGCCCATGGTGCTGCAGGTGCCTGCACCTGGAATGGGTGAAGGGTTAATTACATGTGGGTTCAGGTGTTTTGGTGAGAAGTCAAGGAAATCTACCATTGTTGGGGGCACCATTGTCGTTGTTGGAGATGGTGTAGCTTGATATGATTGTGGGTGTTCTGTATGGGTGAGCAAGGGAGAAGATCATTGCAGTGATATAAGTGTTTGAGGGAGAGTTGTATCTGAGTGAGGCCCCATTCTGGATGAGGCCTAAGTGTGGAGTTAGAGGTGGATGCAGTATGGCATCATATTGGCCTAAAAATTATTTACACCCTGCACAGACTTGTCCTTAGCTGCACAGAGTTTGTATATAAAGTTATTATGCTATTGATCTGAGAAATACAACTAATTATGTCTACAAATCTGTCCAGGCTTCCATATATCTCAAGTAGAATTCTGTGCAGGTAAACTGGACTCTGCATGGTCAAGTTAAACTCTGCATGCATGACAATTGAACTCAGTGTGCATGAGGTCAAGCTCTGTACAGCCAAGTTAAAGTCTGTGTGCATCACAATTGAACTCTGTGTGCATCACAATTTCATCACATTTTAATTCTGCACACAGAGTTCAACTTGGCCATGCAGAGTACAACTTGGCTGTGCAGAGTTAATTGTGATGCACACAGACTTTAGCTTGGCTGTGCAAAGCTCAACTTCATGCACACAGAGTTCAATTGTCATGTGCGCAGAGTTTAACTTGACCATGCAGACTTCAGTTTACCTGCACAGAATTCTACTTGAGATATATCAAAGCCTGGACAGACTTGTAGACATAATTACTTGTATTTCTTGGATCAATGGCATAACAACTGTATATACAAACTCTGCATGGGCTAAGGACAAGTCTGTGTGGGATGTAAATAATTTTTAGGCCAATATGACACCATAGATGCAGGAGGACGGACATACACACTTGGTATTGTGGTTGGCAACAAAGATGTTGGCTTGGCTGCTGGGGACCCAACCTCAGTTGTCTAGGTTCTGGAGGTTGGAGATACCTCCACCAGAAAATGTGTCTTTTAACACAGTAGTGTAATGGAACCTTTTGAGGTGTAAGTCTGTGCCAGGTTAGTGTTTGGTGAAATTACTTACTCCTGCACATCACCATTTCCAACACACTCCAAAGGTTGGATGGGCTCACCAGTGCCAAAGATGACTTCCTGTGTGATATAAGGTTTCCTGGATAGCCTACCCAAGATGTTTGAGATATCGTCAGCAGGGATGTCTGTGCAAGTCACCTTGGTTTCACATACAACAATAGCCAGGAATGAATGGTATGTACATTTAGAAGTGTCCAGCTGGAAACCATTGACACCAAGCAACAATGGACCATTCCCATATTGTGCAAGTCAGCCTCTCACATATTCCATATTAGTAGCGAGACTTTATCACCAACACTCAGCTTTCAGTACAACCTAACCTTATTAAACATAATGGAATGAGAGGGACTCACTCAGCAAGGTTCACAAGTTTGCATGTCTGCACCTCCACTCTGTTCCCATAGTTCACTATGTTGTCACCAGACTTGAGTCCACAGTGATGGAAATCCTGAGTCTGGTAGATTCCTGGATAATTATAATGAGTGAATGAGCTTCCACCTACACCTGTCCCAGAATCTGATCCAGCCATGTGATTGAAGAGTGTGTCTGTAGGTGATATAAATAGCTGGTTATTAGGCCTAAGTTGGCTTGTCCTGAGAAACCCGAGTGGGTCTAACCTGCAATAACACCCACTCCAGCTTTGTGGCATGCATTCACCATGCTAGGAGAGGGGAAAGGTTCAGTCAGTATCTGGTTAGGGAGCTGGGAGAGTGGTAATGAGATGAACTTTTGGAATTGGGATCAGTTCCCTCATTTGGAGTTGAGGTTGTAGGAGACAGGTTGATAGTCTGTCCACCACTGGGGCCCTGATACATGCTCTTGCAGAGGACTCACTGTAACCTTACTATTAGAGTCATGTTGGGGATGTAGAGACCAATGATTGGTTGCTCATGAAAACAGCAACCTCATGTCACTCTCTCACTAATCCAAATTGTGGAATGAACCTTGTCAGAGTGCCCATTGTTGAGCTGCCCATCACCACTTTTGGGTCCCAATATTCAAGTTTCTGAATCTTATTGTTGTTGTGCCTATGTGTATACATTTTCTACATTTCTTCCATTGTTGCCAGTCCCATGATTGTATCCCTGCCTATTGTTGTAGGAATGCTTAGGTCAGGTTTTCTCACAGTTGTGATGGACTTTTAGGTAGCCATCATTTTCATAGCTTTCTTCTCTTTAGGTCTTTATTTTTGTCAACTTGCCCTATGTTTGTGTAGCCAGCACCTATATAACTGGTCTTACACACTTGGGCATGATGATCTAAGACTCTCAACCTTTCTGTGAGGCCTAAAGCCTTACAATTGTCTTATCTGTAGTGGTATTCAGATAGCCTGGTCTTGTGAAATTTCACTTGCATCTCAGCCTATGCCTACTCCATTTCGCTCTTGCCTTCTCCCTCAGCATTTGATATTGTATATCATCTATTTTGCCTTCACATTTCCTTTAATCTTCACAGTTTATTGTTTTACTACATTTCTCGGCCAGTTTCAGCCTAATTACCTTCTGTTTCACCTCATCTATGCCCTTTCACCTTGAGATCCCCGTTCAGATTCGTAGTTTTACTCATATATAAAGAAAAGCTTGCCATGTATTCTAGGGAGGGAATCACACACCCATATTTGACCTCCACCTTGCCATCCAAAGTTCACCCACAAGTTCTGCCGACTTTTTATATTTTTTATATTTTTGTTTTATTTTCTGTTTTTGGGCCCCTACTTCTTGTAGTTCAGTTACAAAGTCCAGTGGTTGTTGGATTCAACTGCAATCACTTTCTCTATACCTCTAACAGAGGTCATATCTCTTCAACTGGAGCCCACTGCGAGGGGGCTTCGAAACCAAATTTTGTGCTCAAAATTCCTTGTAATCTTGCCCAAGAAATCACTCTTGCACTTCACAATCCCCACAGTTTCTTGTTTGACACCCTTACTACTGCAGAAGAATTTTTCTCTTTTGGTTCCCCTTCCACCACTGACTCCAACTTTTCATTTCATCTCGACGATCTCATGGCTGACACCAATCAACCAGCCAATCCCCCTGGCAATCAACAAGCTCCAGCTCAACCCCAGGCTGCCCCAGGTAATGCTGGTGGCCCACCTGCATATCATGCCCAGCACTTCCCTATTCAAGGCAACCAGGCCCCACCTGGGTTCATTCCAGCTCAGTTCAACCCACCTGCTGGAGTGAATCCTTCCCCCACAACTACAGCAGAACATTATACACCAATACCCCCAGCCTTGCACCATGCCCTCTTGCTATGGCACTTCAGCCCTGAAATTTAACAGCCATCTGAGATCACTACAATGATTCTTTGAGGAAATAGAACTTCTTGGTTGCAAATGTAACCTCAACAATTGTGGCCTGATTTGCCACACCCTTTGCTACCTCAATGGAATCAATTACAATGCATGGGTCAGTTGCCCCTCAGCATCAGGTGATGATTGGATTTGTTTCAAGGAAGAGATTACTGCCATGTACCCAGGAGCTGAGGATGACACTCATTTCAATGTCACTGATCTTGAACTGTTTGTTGAATGGCATGTGGCCACTCCAATGTGAGACCATTTCCAATTTGGAGAATACTACCACAACTTCCTCACATGGGCTAGCTGGCTCCTGAACTGAAACCTCATTTCACATCATGAGCAAAACAAGCTCTTCATGAATGGTTTCCACATTGAATTCTGAAACCAGCTTCACACTCAACTTTGCCTGCAAGATTCCATTCACCCCTTAGATGAACCTTGGAATATCAATGAGGTTGAGCAAGCAGCATAGTTCCTGTGTAGAGTGAGTAAGCTGACTGGGTGCAAGGGTCCAGTGGTGTCATCAACTTCAGGAGTACACCAATGAGTGGTGGAGATGACTACATGTTCAGCTTGAGCTGATCTCATAGTCGATATCATGGGCTCCATCAACCTTACTCTGTCTACACCCACAGAGGTTAAGTATACACACATTCCCTTTGATGCCTCTAAACATCCATCTGTCATTGACCTTGTTTTCATGATAGATGACCCTCTGCAACCAAGCCCAGTCCACACCATCTGCGATGACTGGCAAATCAGATCTGACCATTGCCCCCTCCTCACCTCCCTCCCAATCCCCTCCCCCTTTCAACCATACATTGAAAAAAATTCACCATTCCTCATGATTCAGAAGAAGAAGCCATGTTCCTTTATTGTGTAGGCACTCACCTCCAGGCCATCCCTCCACGATTCGATTCAAGCAATGATGTCCTTTCCTATGCCAACTCTATGTCCCACATCATCTCACAAGAATGGCAAAATAATGCCAAACTCATACACATTTGTGCCAAGTCTAAGCCCTGGTGGAATCTTCAATGCTCCTCTGCCCTCTGAGCCTTCCAGACTCATAAGTCCAAGTCAAATTGGACCAGATTTCGCTGCACTACCTGACAGGCTAAGTGCGCCTTCTTTGATAAGAAGATTAAGGACATAGCTGAAGAGAATCATCGACCTTGGGACCTCATGTCCTGGATCAGCAAACGCAACCTCCCTCCTTCCCAATCCATCACTTTCAATGGAAAGAGCTGCAATGAACTGGAAGATCTCTGGCATGTGCTAGATTCTTCCTACAATTCCACCTCCAATTGACATGTGGACCTAAGCACCATTGAGTCCTTTGACGCCCACCCTGAATGCCCATGGCTTCCCTTCTCTAGCGCCAAGCTTTTTGATGCTCTTAACCCATGTGCCAACTCCTCCACCCCTGGCCCAGACCACCTGTCTTGGGCCCACATCAAGCATCTCATGTCCAATGACATATTTAGAACAAACTTCCTCCTCTTTGCATCCAAATGCATCGAGTTCTCCACATGGCCAGATCACTTCAAACATTCCACTTCCGTCATCATCCCTAAACCCAACAAACCTCATTACTCCACCCTGAAGATGTTCTGGCCCATAGTCCTCCTCAATACCCTTGGTAAGTTGATCGAGAAGATGATCTCTGCTAGGATGCAATTTGAAGCATCCCAACATGACCTTGTACACCCTCTCCAGTTTGGAGGGATTATCCAGCGCTCTACTGAAGACGCTGGCATATATGTTACTCACCTTGTCTGCACAGGCTGGAAACAAAAACTCAAAACAAGCATCATCACCTTTGATGTGGTGCAATTTTTCCCTTCCACCAATCACTCTATCCTTGTCTCTACCCTCCATTGCCAAGGTTTCAATTCCAATCTTGTCACTTTCTTTTCTGACTATTTAAAGAACTGCTTCACCACTTATTCCTGGAACAATCATTTGTCCCCCAAATTTTCTGCCTCTGTTGGCATAGCCAAGGCTCTGCACTCTCTCCTATCCTCACTGTTCTTTCCCTCTCTCCATTTATGTATAAATTTTCCAATGATCCTCGCTGTAAAATAGTTTCTTTTGTTGATGACAGACTTATTGTGGTTCAGTTGGACTCTTTCCTTACTAACTGCCACCTCCTCTCACAGGTATACAAGAACTGTGAAGAATACCTCAACTGCCTCAGCTTTATTCTTGAAAGAGATAAAACTGAGGCCTTCCACTTTTCCAACTGCCCCTCCCATGACCCTAACCCCCCCATCACCATTGATGACTCCTTCACCATTCACCCAAAACCCTTCCTCTGCTATCTTGGCTTCTGGTTTGACAGAAGCCTATCCTTCAAAGAACACATCCACTTCTATTCCACTAAAGTGCTCTCCATGGTCTGTTGCATGCAAATGCTAGGTAACTCTGTCTGTGGCTTATCCCCCCTCCATAAGCAACTCCTATACCACTCATGCATCATCCCTATCGCCATATACAGGTTTTGCCTATGGTTCAATCATAATGCCTGATACCACAGCCTCATCAAATCCTTGCAATGTATGCAATGCCAAGCTGCTCTGTGGATTACAGGAGCTTTCCGAACCACACCTTCTGGTGGGGTCGAGGCCATCACTGGTCTTATCCCCATCCAACTACATCTATTCAAACTCACTAAATGATGCTCCCTCTACTTCCACACTCTCCCCCCTTCCCATCCCCTCAAACTCCTTACTCACAATGTTGATCCATTAGACACACACCAAATCAAACAGTGCTCAACTGCGCTTGATTTTGTCTCAGATGCCCAGTTGGTCACAGACCAATTTCAGCATCTTCATCCTAGCACCAAACCTGGCCAGCACCTGCTGGACTTGTTTAGTGACCAAATCAAATTCATCGAGTGCCCTGACCCTTCAAAAGAAGGTGCCATGGCACTTCACATTGCCAATGCCTCTTGTGCTCGAGACCTCTCTTTTTCTTCCCCTGTTTCTCTTTCTGTAGCTACAGACAGTTCTGTTCCCTCAAATTCTTCCCTTTCAGCTACTTCTGCTTTCCTTGTCTTTAATTCCTCTGACTCTGACATCCTTTCCTCATCTGTTCACCCTTGTGGTGAGGTAACTACTTCTGACTCAGAATCGTATGCTCTCCATCTCAGTCTTTTTTCTTCCATCTCTCATGCTCAGTCTCTCAACATCTCATCTATTGTAGTTTTTACAGACTCAATTTCATCTGCTAAACTCTTATTCTCTTACAGGCCCCACAGCACGCATCCGGACTCCATCGTGGTTGCACCTCTCCTCCATTCATGGCTCTCCTCTTCCCCCCTCAACCATGTCCACTTCTGGTCCATTCCTTCATCTGCTAAATGGTCTATTCACCACAAGGCACACACCCTTGCCAAATTGCTCCACCTCCCTAACCCATGTTGTCAACCCATCTGCATATCCCTCGGATTTGTTCATCAACATTACACTCAGAAATGCCTTTCCTTGTGGCAACAAAGAATGAATGATCCATCATATCATGGTCACAACTGGCTCCCTCTCCTTAATCCTGCATTGCAGCCCCTTCAACCCAAGTACGCCAAAGGTGGTACTTGGCTAAACTCGCCTCTTGGAAAGAACACCAATTTATGCATGTGCTTCACACATTGCGTCACCAATCATGCACCCATTGGCGCCTTCCATCAGCGTTTCTTTCTGGGATGTTGTTATGGCCTAAACTGTTTTCAGTCATGAAACCGGTACTCAGATTATAATACAATCAAGTTTTATGGCTAGAATAACAGACTATGAACCCACACTAGAAAAAGCCTCAGCACCTTGTGAGGGTTAACCCAGTAGTATAATCTAGGCACCAAGATTGGGAAAACTGTACTGACTAGAAGCATCCATAAGCCGTTGATTCAGCGTTATCACTGAAGTCAGGATTATATTATTGAGAACTATTCATCAATAACAACCTCGCGAGGATCCTT
>JAEUWQ010002209.1:0-14711 GCA_018524765.1 Podaxis sp. AQ799166 | reverse complement strand
CAAGAACACTCGACAAGAAAAGGGGGAACACTTTGTTCCCCAAGGATGGTTACCAGCAGGGGCCTCGCCTTACTTCCGGCTCCTACAGAACTGCGACTACCCTCAGCGTCTGCTGGAGCCACCCCTATCCCAACTGCGGCTGACCCATCCCCTTGCGCTAACTCTCAGTGAGGTGGCACCCACTGTCCCTGATGAAGCAGCTCTTGATACAGACGCCTGAATGACAGAGGCCAACACCTCTGTATCCACACTCGCTGCCACCGAATCTCACTCGTCTGATGCGACCATGACCGAGGCCAACACCTCTGCCCTCGTGTCCGATCTCCCACCCATCGCTGTTCTGGCTGAGGCCAATGCCTCTGCCTCCTCATCTCAGGACCCCATCAGCGAATCCTTGTCGATCGCCTCTTTACACTCATGCTTGTCCTTGTCACCTTCGTGATCGAGTTGACTCCAGCCCTGTGTCTCCTACGAGGTGATCCATCACCTCGTCTAAATCTTACTACTGACTGGGCACTATCTGTGTCCCCGTCTCCCACTCATCACCACAAGTAACCTCGTTACTTGTGTCCTGAAATTCTTGACCGTACCCTACAGTCTCAATGGGGGGTGTGTAAGGGTTAAGCCCTTACTATCGTGGTCATCTCCTTTCTTGGTAATTAATATTGTATTAATTAATTGTTTAATTCCTGCTGTTACTTAACCCTGATGGATTACTTAATCCATCAGGAAAATGTCCTTTATATTCTCATTGTCAGCTGTCGTCATGACAGCTGACCTTATACATACACTTCGTACATCCCAATACATCGGGCTTATTGTACATTGGTGTGAACTTAAGGTCTAAAGCTCCCAGTAAGCCTCAGTAGGCTTACACTATTCCTGACTCTATCCTTCATGAAATGTCACCAGATTTGTTACTGAAGTGATTCTATATAGTATTGTACTTATTTGTAGTCACTTGCATGCTTTATTCTCTCACATGACACATCAATACACTGATGTGAGATTACCAATTAGTGGTGTGCACATAAGGTCACAGTGGGTTGCAGGTCAGGTGATAACCTGGCTTGTGCATGAATGCTACCTTAGAACCAGGCTCCTAAACCAGCCCCTCATGTTGTGAAGCAGGTGAAATCTGAATGGTGAATTATCTCTAGATCTGAGTTTGTGACTGTTTGACTGATGAGTGTAAACAACTCCAAATAAAACTTTTTGTGTCCACAACATGACAGAGGGGCTGGCACAAATGGTCCTTGGCATTCTCAGTGAATCCTAGGCACCATTGATGGACCTCAATACTTTAAGACATAACTCAAAATTAGATAAGATGAAACCTATTTTTCCTGGAATACAGTCACAAAATGTCACATATTTGTACATTTCTCCATATCTTCCCAAACCTGATGTGCGAAATTGAGCCATGGATGATCCAATGCATCCTCCTAAGCCAGAGGCATGGACTGTCAAAAGAATCAGGGATTTGATTTGGAGCATGTTCCAAAAATGTGCCTGCTGGTTCCAGATCAAGGTCACACTTGCCTTGTATTCTGGAAAACATGTCATTGGATGTGCAGCAATGGGATCCAGAAAGATGTTGTCATTCTGGATAGCTCTGTTGATGGTGCTAGAGGATGGGCATGATATGTCAATGGTTGTAGTGATGCCACTCAACTTACTGGGGAAGCAACTTGTCAAAAATCTGCAACATGCTTGTATAACAGCTGTTGCAGTCAGTAGTGAGAATGCAATAGATGAGGTGATAGTGGTAATGTACTGTCTATAGTTCTTGTTCCACATTTGATGACATCACAGCTAGGACATTGCAAATGGCAAATATTCCGTGATCATTATAAACCCAGAGCTCTTGATGGGGGACTCTTGCATTGTGAAACTGTGGACCAACAAGAAGTTTACATCAAGAATCTTCAACTTCATGTTCAACGAGGGCTACTGTATCTGACAATGGGGCTCATTCAGGAGTGCTTACCTGGAAGTTGGTGCATTGCAATACCTCATTCCAAGATGCATTCCATGTTATGTCGTGTCAGCCACAATTCCAGAAGCCATCCTAAATGATGTCATTGACATCCTACACCTGAAAAGGGAGAATATCGAATACATACTTCAGTCTAATGATCACCCTGATCTTGTGTTCATGGTCAGGCCACTCATGTATGCTGAAAAAACCTATGAAGATCTTGCATTCCTTATCCCAGAAGGTATGACAGAAGAGAGCATGCCCCCTCCAAAGTTCCTTGTGTTCTTTGATAGCACAAAGAAAACTGAAGAGGCAGTTGACTTCCTACAAAGTCGACTGCCTGAGAACCTATGCAAAAAAGTTAGATACTTCCATGCAACAATGACAGATGCATACCAGGAGGATGAGTTTGCTGCATTTCGTGACTCAAAGACATGGGGAATGTGTGTAACTGATGCTTTTGGAATGGTATGTGTCCATTCCCTGCCTTGACAGCTGTGATCATCAGTAACTGTCATGTTATTAGGGTATGGACTTACCAGATGTCAACATGGTAGTCCAATGGACAGCATCTTGCAATATGTTAATGTGGTAGTCCAATGGACAGCATCTTGCAATATGTCAACATTGTGGCAACGATTTGGCTGTGGTGCTCAAGGTGAGGGTCAATCAGCAGTTGCAATTTTGCTGGTGAACAAATGGAATACAGCAAAGGAACAAGATCTTGCTGCAGAGTGGGCACTGAAATGCAAAATAAGAAAATCAGCCAAGACAGGATCAAAATGAAAGGAAGCCACTTTCTGTAGTCACCCACCAAACCCAAAACAAGCACACACAGCACTTGCAGATATACACCTGAACACTACTGCAGAAGAAATAGAAGATCCATCTGAAGATGAGGGCAAGGATGAAGGCAATGAGGAAGATGAGGAGGCAGATGAAAGTGATGCAGAAGCCAATGAGACAGTGAATGCAGCAAGTCAGAATAGCAAGGAGTACATGGGAATGGACAAGGCTCAACTGAAGAATGGCTGGAGAGATCGTGCAGTGGAGGTGGGAAGTGCAATGGATCACTTTATCAACCCTCTTACTGATGGGTATAGGTGTTGTCGAGAGCTAGTGCAAGTGTACTTTGGGAACCAGAAGAGAGGTGAGTGCTTCCACCATGGAATTCAACTGGTCACTAATAACATCATAGCCACAACTGATCACTTGCTGTGTGATCCCAACACACCTGGAGGGTGTCACTGCTGCCGTCCCCACCCAATCACTCTGTGTTGTGACATTTGCAATCCCATGGCATTTGTCCAGTATTACATCCCAACTCCTGAGAAGCAGACTGTCACATGCAAGTCTTGCATCCCACCATTCACCATGACCAGCAATGACCACAAGCTTGCAGATGCCATTCAAAGTTGGCACCATGAGCAAGCTCTCAAAGACCTGAGCCCTGTCATCCTCAAGTCCTATGGTGCAAAGCTCTTCATGCTGGATGAAACTGTTGACTGTCTCATCACATGTTGCCATCTTGGCAAGATCCAGACTATTGCACAACTCAAGAAGGAACTGGACTGGGACCCAGATTATATTGACAAATATGGGGAGTCTTTGCTTGCACTTATCAACTCCATGCAAAATGTTCCATCCATTACCCCCACCATACCACTGACCACTGGAAAGGCTCCTCAGAAGGCTCCGTGCTGCAGCCATTGCAGTGCTGTTGGTCATATTAGTAAGTTTTTTATTAATGGACACCTTCCAAATCTCAATGAGTACTACACTTTCAGAGTCTAGTCCTTTGTGTCCAAAAAAAAACACAGCCTATATACAACAATGAGAACTACTATCCTATTCCACAAGAGCCACTACCACACTGCTCTCAGACCCAATCAACGGCTTCAACTTTGCACATGCCCATGATGCCTAGTTCATCCTCATCCTCAATGCACACTAATAGTGAGCACTTGTTCCTGTCCAATTGTTATACTTTCTTATAGCACTATACAGTTCCAATTTTCTACCACCATGTGTTCAGCCCCAATTTTTTCATGCATCCATTGAACCCTGCAACTCCTCACTAGACGTCTAGCTCACCATCATCTCCCACCTCTATCTCATCTGGCAAACCATCCCACTCCAAGCTACCACTGCCAGCCCCACCAGTCCTTCTGCTAGCAACTGAGAGATGGATTCCTTTTGCAATTGCATCAGGGATTTGATATGTAGCACCTCAGCCTTTGACAAATTCATGTGTTTTTTGGTCCTTCATGTATGTAGCTAGATTCTGGAATGTTGCCCTCATATCTGGTGCTCCACACTTTGTGGCCTTGTGAGTGAGACAAAACATCTTTTCAAATTGAATGCAAGTGTTCTTGTACACTTCAATCAATGCTGACTCCTTCAAAATTCATGACTTCTGGTGATTTGAGTATTTCCCACCAAAGACTCACTTCGTGAACAAGTTATTATGTTCAACCAGCCAGTCCACACCCCTCCAGTGACCTTCCTTTCCTGTAGGGTTACATAGAATATTGTAACAGACTGCCTTCCTACAATTGAACTGGTTAATTGTTTTGTTTGATGACTGTAAACAGTCTAACCTACTTTAAACCTTCAGGATACTGAAAATGAACATCTGTTGGGTACCATTCAAGCTCAGCAGCATATTTGTGCTTGCTGCAGGCTTGAAAAATGAATGCCCAGTTGGGAAAGCAATCCTCAAGCTGACCTATATCACCATAGTTCATAGCATGAGTGATTTCCTCATACAAGAGGAAAATCTGCTGTCAAAGTAACATGTTTTCATTGTTTAGATCACAGTCAGCACCAGGTTGCCTGTAGACAGATGCCATGTCTGAGCTGGCAACATATTGCACTGCAATTTGCTTTGACAGATCTATGATCTGGTCCCAAGAGGGCTCTGCTAATGCATACTGATCAAGTGATTCATATGCATGGCCCATGGTGGCTACCCCTGCCTTGATCCTCCAACAGTCAAGACATGAGACAATCCCAGTATGTTGAATGACTTCATGTAGCTGTTGGAATCCTGTTCCTTTCTTGATTTTACCAGTTTCCTTTGGATGGATTTGGCCAATGTGTTCAATAAGACTATTTGAGTCATAATGGGGCTTCTTTGGCATGATGTGGATGTGCCAGATTGCATCAGCACATGCCATCTTGAAATGAAACAATCCCATGACAAAACTAAGGACCATAGTCTTCACCAGTTAGTGGCCTCATCCTTCTGTGAGCCTACAAGGCTGTGTAGATGTTCCCCTATCAGAAGGTCACCAAACACAAGGATTACATGATCACCAACTTTGGTGGCCCCAGTGTTGTCAACTGGATCACCAATGCCAGCCTGTTTGAAAAAATCATCAAGGGCCTTCACATTGTTTGCAGGGGTATTGGGAGAGACATCAAGTGCATGATTAGGGACTTGGGATGTTTTTGTAAGTGGGATGGCCTCGACAACTTCAGGCAGTCCAAGCTTCCCTCTGAACTGATGGAAGTATTCTGGGCCATACATGACAAGGTTGTGGCAGAATTTCCAGGCATTGAATCTATCACATTGCAGGATTCCATCTGGAGGAATTTCCTTCTCAGTATGAATCTTGGCAAAATCCTTCCACTTGGGGGTTTTAAGTTGTGATCTCTATGTGGTAGTGATCAACTGTGAATGGAATGTAGACCTCCAGAGCTGGTCTGAACAAGTTATGTCATCTCTGGTGATATGGGGATGAAGTGGGAGCATGGTACCAGTTGTGAGATGAACCAATGTGTCTTGTGGCTTGTCGACTCTTGGTGTGGAGTGCTTCAGATCTATGTCCAGGTTATCATAGGCATAGGCAGTAAGAAGTGTCCAACCACATTCTTTCATCACAATATCAGCCTTTTCTGAAAGGCTTGTCACCACATTGTCAATGGCTGTAACTGAGATCGAGAGACCAATACACAAGAAAAAATCCCAGATTGCCTCAGCTGCATCACATGAGTGCAAAAACATGCCAATGGGTGTTTGTAGGGCATTGCACCATATGTTGTTGCTGTTTGCAACAATACTTAGACATGCTGCCACTCACTATAAATCTTATTAGTTAACAAAATCATTTGGCAGCAAGAGGTGACTTAACTCACCATAAAATTGATCTCCTCCTGTTGATATTTCAATTGGTGGAGCTTATCTTCCTCATTGATATCATCATTGTTATTGAACAGGTCCAAAAGTGCACTCCAATAGTTGGCTTCCTCCACAGTCTCATCATGTTCCCTCCCCCCACTTGTTTCCCCAAGGGATGATGCCTTTCTTTCCAATCTCTGTGACTGGCAAGCCAGATTCCGCTTGTCTGCTCACATGAGACTTGAGAATAAATTCCAAACATCCAGTGCAAATCTTGCCATCCTCCCAGTGATGTCCTTAATATCAAGACTCCACAATTTATCTTCTGTGATGTTTTGAGCATTCATGTGTAACCCAGCAGCCTTTTTGGTCAAGGTGACTACTTGGGATGAATAGATTTCTGTAGCTTCTGCCAGAACCCATTGTGCAACCTCTTGTTTGAAGCTTGGGTAGCTATAGATGGATTCGAGAATGGAAATGAGGTTTTTTCTGAGGTTTTCGATGTGGAGTGTGTGTTCAGGACTATTAGAATTGGTATCAAAGAGAAGGAGTATCACGTCTGAGAAGGAGACAGCAGATTCAGATAGATACTTGAGGACTTCTGAGCTCTTCATTGTCAGGGAACAGCTGAGGTTGCAACGTAGATTAATTCTGATTATCTGGGGGCGACACATGTGATGTACCTCCTCTGACTCACATACATTGCCTTTCCCAGTTTGGTTGTCACGCAGGGCTTAAGTAATGACTGATGGCAAAGAATTAATGCCAGCTGAAAACCAATTGATCCAACCCCAGATTAAGGTTTTGAGAGATCACCGAGAACGCCGAGGACCATTTGTGCCAGCCCCTCTGTCGTGTTGCAGGCACAAAAAGCTTTATTTGGAGTTGTTTACAGCCATCAACCAAACAGGAACAAGCTCACATATCTTTAACTCGCTACTCAGATTTCGCCCGCTTCACGACACGAGGGGCTGGTTTAGGAGCCTGCCTTAGAACATGGAAAAAGTTGGAAATTAATCTGCTTTTATCGTCATTGGCTGACTAAGCACCTCCTCACACAATGGCACAAGCCAGTCTCAAGCGCAAAGTCAAACGCCACTTCTTCTTTCTCATACTCAATTCCTTGTGGCACTAATAGCTCGAGATTAGGCAAAAAGAAAAAAAAAAAAGAAATAGACTAGATACAGTATGAATGCCTGCTCGTGATAAGGAAGCAACACAGAGTCAGCGTTCAAAAGTTGTCGTAGGGAAGAAGGCAATATCCCACTTCCTGGGCACATATGGTCACCGTAAATGCACACCCCTTTTTACCCTTGCCGATTAACATTGCACCTGAGCCAGGCTCCGCGTCTGTGATATGCGTTCGAATGCGATCCCGAGCTGATTGATCAAGCATATCGTGGAGAAACTCCGTTTCGTTTGATGACTGCAGCTAGACATCATGAGTCGTAAATAAACTGATAATAGGGACTTGACGCTTACGACTTCAGATGGATGTTCCGGCCAGACAACATTCACTCGCTCGAAATTCCGCCGAGACAATTCCTGGTCAACACTTACGTACGCCGCAAAACATGCACGGGCTGGTTGATCCCATTGAACACGGGCCAGGTCTAGAGACTCGATTGGCACGTTATCAACAACTCCCCATTCACATAGATACGGCAACAAACCCTGTGAACACATCAGGACAAACGTCGGATTTCCGGGCAGATAGACACCAACCGAGCTCAAAATTCGGGCTGCCACAGAATTACCATCACCATTCAGGGGAATAAGCTCTCTCCTATAATCGAGGTCCTGGAAAACGGGGGTTAAAATGTCGGATGCGTCCTCGAGACTGTCTCCCGTCATTTCGGGCACAGCGTCCAGCAACCAGCTGAGCGACCATGCGAAAAGCTCATCTCGAATGCTAGCTTCGTCCCGTTGTGGCCACGACACTTTTATCCTCGAGGCCTGAAACACGGATTTGTCTACATGAATCATTAACAAGCGTGGCGAACAATCACTGAACATGGCGCTCACCCGGGTCATATGAATCCGTCAGAATCTGTGCATTTATCTTGAAGGCTTTCCTCTTCGCTGTCAGATAATCCGTACCGAACTTGGAACTGGGATCCCCGAGGTAACTGACAAAGGAGTCGTGAATGGCCCTGAGCGGCCTGTTAGAGGCCTCCCCGGGTGGAGGAATATCCAGAACCGAACGAAGCCTCCAGAGCGCATCGTATGCAGCTTCTTTAGCGATGCCCAGCAAATTACAGACGAGAACGAAGTCCCCGGTCCACATCCCAGGAAGTAGAAACATCAACAGATTCATGGCATTAGGTTGCACATCTCGGGGTATCGCGGAGAGAATTTCAATGTATAAAGTGCTGAGACTGTGAAAAGGATCCGCTTCCCTGTTGGGCGAGGAAGTTTGGTCGATGATACGTAGGACTGTCTCGAGGCGTGAGTTCAGATCTCCATAATCTGGGTTTCTCAGGAAGTGAATGATCATGAAGGCAACAAGGAACAACCCGGAAGAGTACTCTACTAGCCTCGCGAGCTTTACTTTGCCTGGCCACTTTTGGGGGTAATGAGGGGGCCTGAGCTTCCTGATTTCTTGCCGCAAATACCGTGCGACGTCCTGGCGATCCAGTGTGACCGGCATTTCCCGGTAGCTTGTTCGGTTCTCTGTTAGATAAGAGAAAGCAGCGCTGATATGATTACCGGGGCGGCTCGTAAAGATCCAGACGAGGGGTGTTGTGGGGTGTTGTTGCACAAATTCACCGACAAGAAGTACAAGTTCCCACTGCGAATCCACACCTGTGAGCTCGTCTAGCCCATCAAACATTATCAGCACTGTCCCAAAATCCCGTAGTACTTCATACTCGGAAATGGGTCGCAGAATGAGCGAGTGGAATTGCTGCTCCATGGACTTCCCCACAAGGTTGGAGTCAGCACTGAGAAGTTCCGTCACATATTCCCGATACCGCGGAAATTTGCGACAGAGTTGAAGAGCGATAGTGATGAAAACACGCTGCGAGTCGTAGCGTTTCTTGGGCCCCACAAAAAACATGGTGGCACCCAACCTGGACATCGAGGACCTCGACTCGCGATCTGCGAGAGACTGCATGATGGCCGATTTTCCAACGCCGGCAGGTCCATGCAGCCATAAAATCCGCTCTGTACGAGCTTTATTATCTATCCAGGGCCAGATCTCGTCAAAAATGGCGGTCCGTGTACCAGGGTGGCACTGAGGAGGGGGAGAGCGTGCACCTGAGTCGAACTCGATGTCAGGAATTGCATGATCAGCCAGCTGTTTAAGGGTCTCTGAATGTGCTAGGAAGAGGGGTGACCCGCCGTGGTGGAGGGAGGTATGACGCGAGTGGGCTCTATCTAGTGCTTGGAAACGTTCGATCTCGCGGTGAGCGGGTACCTGCTTCTCTAGGTATACTGGTGGGGTGTTCGAGCCGAAGCCCCCGCGAATGTGAGGCTCATTGCGACTGACTATGAGCCAAATGAGAGGGACTGCGGGATGTTGGTGCACAAATTGGGCGATAAGGTGGACAACATCGCGCTGCGCAGTCGGGCTCTGGCAATGGTCCAATCCGTCAAGGAGAACCAAGATAGGACAGCCGAGTTCACCGAACAGCTTTTTCCTCTCTTTGACGAAGGGCTTCTCGACCAACTTTTAAATTGTTTGCCCAAGGGATCTTCAACCAGCCCAGGACGAACAACGTCTAGGAGCTCCACAACGTATTGCTCATACTTCGGATATCTAACAGCGAGTTGACGCGCGATCGTGACGAAGATACGTTGGAGGTCCACTGGTTTCGGAAGAAACAGTGCGGCACGGAGTATGGAGGTGGGCGACGAGTTCTCGGTTTCTACTAGTCTCCGTACAATCGCAGACTTGCCAACGTTGGCAGGTCCGCATAGCCACAGAATTTTCGCCTGCCGGGAAGGTCCATCCATCCAGGACCGGATTTCTCTCAAGAGGTTTTCCTGTGTCGGCGAAAGCTGATGTGGGGAGATGCCAACAACGCAGGCAATTGCATGCCTTTCAAATAACTTATCAGTTACTGTCAGCCTCTTGTGAGATTGTGGTCCCTTAGACGCCAAAGAGGGATATACCGACAGCGGTGGTCGCGCGGCGGGTCCTCGTCGTTCCCACTGGAGAAACAGCCCATAAAGTCTACATCAGACACGTAAGTTTGCACGTTACACCGATCCAACATCGATCAGCAACGGTCAGACCTTTACAGAAGTTTCCGCTCATAGTAACTTCCTTCAAAGGAGGCTACGGGGAGAGGAGCTGGAGTGGGGGTCGTGAATGGTAAGCAGTAACTAGAAGTCCTATGCAGCCGTGGATGATTGATGTCTCGCGGCCGAACAAAAGCGCCTTCCACCACGTTTCCCTTCGCGCGCTTGCAGCTCTCTAAAACAAGTTATGAATGCTCCACGCTTGTCGAACATTCATGCCGGCTTCCCAGCGGTCTTGGCTGTCCTGCAGCAGCGTCGCATGGCACCGAGTGTTCAACGTTCGGGCCTCAGGAACGATGCCTACAAGCGAAAATACCCAACATACATGGACTTTTTGCACTGCGTGTTCTCAATTGGGAACCGTACACACCCCAGGGGTTGATTAATACAGGCTCCGAGCGTTTGACTGAAATATGCATTCCCGCGCTGTCAACGGTCCAGAAGCCTTGGAAGGTCCACCACAAGTGTTCTGGTCCCTTTTTCAGCGCCTACAGGTCTACAGGATAGCGCATATCATTTCATTAACTGTCTTGGTTCGCATCGTGGTGATCTTTGGACTTGCATTACGTTCAACCGAGCATGCTGGCTTCCCCCTCATAACTAGATAGTCGCTAATACAACGCGGTGAACTATACTACTTCCCTCCCTCAGTATGTCCGCAACGACCACTGCTGCGATGCCGCACATCACTCAACTGGGTCCAAATTGCATAGAGGCCAACCCTGACATCTCAGGCATTGGAGTCCGCGTTGCCATCTATGTCCAGAACTTTATCGCTCCCATCTTAGCCATCGTCGCTTTCTGGGACCGAAAGGTTGACTGGAAGGAGCTTGGTTTTATAGAAGCGCAGTCGATGTCAATCCTCCTCACAGCTCTCGCGCTGCTTTCCTCTGCAGTCGTGCAGGCCATCACGATGGGCATGAGCACATACCACGCGCTCATTATTCTCAATCTCGCTTGGATGAACAACACAAACACATTCGTGTATGCAATTATGTACAGATACCAAGGCGTCAAACCCCTTCATTACCACCTAAATCGGTTGACGACGCTTCCACCCAGACAAAAAGCCATTCCCTTTCTCTTTGGTTCACTTCACCTTTCCTTTGTTGCAGGGTTTGGCCTCTGGTTCTGGGGGACGGTCGGCAAATTCGGTGCTGCCGTTCAATGCGTGTCCCCATTGCCGATATCTCTTCCCGTCCTCGGCCACCACATACTCGTGACCAGCGAGTCGCTGCGAAGGGTGTCCCTTGCCATCTACGCTGTGATTGCAGTTCCCGGACTCAATGTCCTAATTATCACTGCAATCATCTATGGTTCAATCGATATCTTACTTCGCGTGCTTCCCTCGCGTGCTTTCTTTGCGCCAGGGTATTTTTGGGTGGTAATCTTGATTGGCATTAACGTGACTTTTATTGTTGATACAGAATCTATGGTAAGCAAGACAAGAGCTTTTGTAAAGCCAGGGGAGTCGCAGTGGACTTTCGGTCAAACACTCGCCCTATTCCTCCTGATAATACCTCTGCGAGATATCATTTTCTCGTTCAGGAAAGAGAAAAGTCAGGACAGCAGGGAGAATTTGGACGGCCTCCGTGGCCTGTTCCGGCTTGGCCTGCGTCGTTGAGCTTTCCTCAGCACGAAGTCCCGCCCTTCCCCACCGCCTTTATCCGGTTCACTTTCCGGCGAACAAACGAGTACCTTACCTGGGTCCCCACTGAGCGTCGTAGCCCACCTGCCACCTTGCCATTCCGATGACGCTGTCAACGGTGTCGTCTTCTTCCTTCATCTGGATTATTACAGTCAGCTGGCCTCTCCAACTGTTGGAATTGAACGATGCTATTCATAGTTTCATCCACCACCATTTCTATCGCTCCTATGGTGCCCTGTTTTGCTTATATTAAATTGGACTTTTTGTATGTCACCGTTCACCTTCCTCACATTACTGGAGGCAGTTTTTTCATAGCACTTTGTTCCTTCTCTGAATGCTACTTATGTGACATACCGTACCGCATGTTCTTTGATACTCCGAGCCTGAGAATTGTAGTATAACAACCCGGGCTTCACGGACTTTTCGCACCAGGTCATCTCGCATGATGGATACAACACCAGATTCACTACGTAGGACCCATGGAGGCCATGCATTCAACATTGGGCCGCGGCGGTGCCGCAAGGGCTCATGAAACACTGGACCTGCAATTGTATGTATTGCAACACTCATTGTTGAATTACACCAGTCGCAGCCAAGGCTGAAGGAAGCTGAATAATTAGTTGATTGGTACTTAAAATCACAAGGCTTGGCCCCATTACTGGAACGTCGAATGGCAAGTAACTCAGTCACGTAGTGGTAAACGATTGAGGTGAGACAAAATATTTTACGTGTATTTACTTCTGGTTCACCCAATAGCAAATACGGTTGTAGTCATAGAATACTGTAGAAAACCAATGTGAACGATCATGATGAAATTTAACCTAGTCCCACACTTGCGCGCTGTTCCTATTCCACCGGATGGGGAAGGCCCGCTGATGCGCTGGTACGCCGGCGCGTTCGGTCCTCTGCTCAGTACGGAAGCTTGGTTCAGGAGTGTAGGGAGCAGCCGGGTACGGGAAGGTATCAATCGAAAACATTAAGAAATGTTCAGATGGTTATTTAATTCCGAAATGACTTGTAAATCAGAAGATGAAAAAGCCTTTAAGTTTGCATTTGTTAGGATCGGATAACGGATTTGAGATCTATCAGAAGCAATTTATGTCAGACTGACGCCAAAAGCATGCACGAACTACGTAGTAAGGTGCGTGGTGAGTTAGGTCAGTTAACCCATGTTCTAGCAACTACTTGAATTATGGTGCAACTAAGTACAGCCGGGTTGTATAGATAGTGAAAATCAGATCCAGACATGAAGCACCAATCAGGCATATCAAAGCGGGGGTGAAGGGTGAAAGAGACAAGACTGTCGGGATGGTGCAATATAGTTGTGTTGGGGCAATATCGGTAACAGGGGGGAAAAAGTGGCCATATGTCGATGAGAAAAAGTATAGGGAGTGGGAGGAGGATGTTTGAATAGTTTTGTTTGGTTAAGAGTGGCATGTAACGATGCCGTCGGTCTATCATCAGTCCAAGATCAGGTAAGTAGTGAAGGGGATAAAAATCATGCGCATGATGACACCATGCCCAGTGCGATTTGTCCGGGTAGTCCGATTCATATCTCCAGTAATCCCCAACCATGAACCCCATAATGAATGTCGATAATTTCGGAGGGCGAGCCTCTTCTCGCGCAGCACCAACCCAATTGGCTATGTGCGCATACTCTGGCCATGGAGAGAAGGCGTCGGCATGCGCCCAATTGATAAGCCAGAGCTTCCCCTTGTCGTCGATGACAAAGTTCTCTGGTGGTGGTCCATATGGCAAAGCACAAGAAGGTACGAACTATCGAATTTTTGGGCGATGGGGCACGACTGCAGTCGCGGAGTACAGGGCCGCCAGAACGTCGAACCGTCTGCGGTCGAACCATGCAGCCATATCGGAATATGAACGGAATGGGCCGCTACCATCCTCAGTGAAGTAATAGCCAGAATGTCGCGGTTGGGTATTGGCACTCTCTGCAGCTCTCGAATGTATCGACGCGCCAACCATATCACGTAGATTCGCTTCCACTATGGCAATCTGGCCAAGCAGTCTCAAGTGTGTCGCCGTTTACATAGTCCATGACTATCTCTTTGGCTCCAGGGCCTGGATCTCTGACCCGGGCAGGCAAGATACAACAAATTCGGGAATTGGCATGGATATATGCAGAGAAACGTAGGACATCGTGAATGCCTTCGTCGGATTGTATGTTGAGCGATTCGCCAAACGCTGGCAGTCATAAAGCTGACTTGATTCGTTGGGCACACGGATAGCGGCGTCTTCGCTTCGGTTCCGAATCAACGCATAGAGCTCATCAAGGCCTCATCCGTGACCGCATCGATCGGGGGGGCTTCCGAAGAGCTAAATACGTGGTGGATGAGTACATGCTGTCCCGATGTCACGGGAAAACTTGCGGAGAGCACACTGAACCCATGACACAAAAAGAACCCAAGTTTACATCTATTTGGCACTGTAATGAACCTAAGTTACCCAGCCCACTCATTCACACTCCCAAAGTTGTCCTGGCGTCCTGGATCCGGCTGGGAAGAAGCTTGACGAAAGCGATGCCATCCGACAATATTGAAGATTTCCGCCGTGTGTTACGCGCCGCAAAGCAACCTTGTTGTCAGTGGCGCAGGTTTGTCCGCTGCCTCGGGTATTCCAACTTTCAGAGGAGCTGGCGGCATGTGGCGCAAGTACGACGCAATATCACTGGCTACCCCTCAAGCATTTGCGGAGAA